>JABUQX010006639.1:2500-12500 GCA_015478945.1 Trachelipus rathkii | reverse complement strand
CTTTCATTTCTTTATAAATATATATATATATATATATATATATATATATATATATATATATATATATATATATATATATATATATATATATATATATATATATATATATATATATATATATATATATATATATATATATAGCTAGTTGATTTTTTCTGAATTTATGGAGTGGCAGAAACATTTCATAAAATTGCAGATATCAATTTATCCGTTCGTCTATGTACGCAAGTGATGTTGCAAATAATCTTATTTGTCTCTAAATTTAGTAGTTTTTAAATATTACTTTTTTTAAACACTTAAAGCATTTCTATAATATTTTATCAAAGTAGAAGATGTTTTACTTTCTTCCGCTTCAATACTTTAATACAAATTTTTTTTCGCCCATTCGAGGAAATCCACAAAGAAGAAGAATGCTATTCAAATTTTGAAGATTATTGCATTTTATGGCTGATATGTTCTGCAATTAGCATTAATGTTTTTCCACCCATCAAAACAAATAATTTTTAAGATTATACTATTAAAATTTATGTTAACTATGTACTAATTTACATATTATTAATGTATCGCAAGCTAATTTTGTCTCGACTATTAGAATCTTGGATAGAAGAGGTTCAATGCACTTGTGAGATGCATCTCTAGTGAGATACATCTCTCTAGTATCTGCTTTGACTCAGCGTGTTTAAACTGGTTCTCAAGGATGTATAAGGATACGAGGCTGTAACATTTCGTCAGACTCTTTGAAACCTGAAATTGCTGCAGCAAGTCTGTAGAGTTAAACAGGACAAGTTCAGAAACCCATCTGTTCCTCTGGAAAGGATTTAAGGAAATTTCAATGGAAACGAAAATAAGGATTGCCTTATTTGTAATAGTAGCGTTTAAAAAAATCAAGATCGATCAGAGAAGGCGTTTCTTATGGCGAAGAGACAGACCTGTCAATTATCCAGTCATTTAAATACTCCTCTTCAAATTAGAGTTTAATTCTTGTCGGGATGAAGGAGTGGTTTACGCGCTTATGAAAAAGAAGTTGTTGATGTAAATAACGCAGGATTCAGTTCAGTCTACGGAGGAGGCACGATTCTTTCTGTTAACATTGTTGATATATTATATATATATATATATATATATATATATATATATATATATATATATATATATATATATGTATATATATATAAATAAAATATATATATATACTTGTTTAACTGTATATATATATATATATATATATATATATATGCTGTTCATATGATCTTTCACCAAAAAGGTATATTTACTAAAATTTTGTATTTTTCCCACTTTAGAAGGTATTTTTAACCAATAAGCATAAAGATTAAAGTTGCCAATTTTTTTTTTAACCAACAAGCATAAAGATTAGAGTTGCCAATTTTTTTTTAACCAACAATCATAAAGATTAAAGTTGCCAATTTTTTTTTTTAACCAACAAGCATAAAGATTAAAGTTTGCCAAGTAACAAGTTTAAATCTATAATATCTAACGCAACTTAAAGAATCTTACTTATTTTTCTTCTTTTTCCCACAAAAATTTCCAAGAGAAAGATCATAATGAATGTTCATATATATATATATATATATATATATATATATATATATATATATATATATATATATATATATATATATATATATATATATATATATATATATATATATATATATATATATATATATATATATATATATATACATATATATATATATATATATATATATATATATATATATATATATATATATATATATATATATATATATATATATATATATATATATATATATATATATATATATATATATATATATATATATATATATATATATATATATATATGTTTTTTTTGATTTTTTTTTTTTTTAATATATTGCTACTATATGATACCAACAATGAATTTCAGTGGTAACGGACATGATTCAAAAGTTCAAAATATTTTAAATAATTATTTAAAAATCACATTTATGTTAAATATTTTTTCAAAAATGAAATATCTCGAAAAGTACGAAACTTACAGAAAAACCAATTACATATTTAGAATCAGCGTATAAGGCTTAAAAAATATTAAAAAAAAATATATATATATATATATATATATATATATATATATATATATATATATATATATATATATATATATATATATATATATATTTTTTTATATATTTAAACTAAAAATTTATATATATATATATATAACTTAAATATATATATATATATATATATATATATATATACGGTATATAGGCTATATATATATATTCATAAATGAAATATCTCGAAAAGTACGACACATACAGAAAAACCAATTACATATTTCGAATCAGCGTATAAAGCTTATTAAAAAAAAGTAAAAAAAAATTAATAAAAAAAAAACTGCAAAAAAAAAAAAAAATAGGGGGCTCGAGCCGGGGGACAAAGGGGGGGGGTTTTCCAAACCCCGTAGGGGGGGCGGAGGAACCCCCACGACACCTAAAAGAGCGGGGGTTCGGAGACCCTCCCGGAGAAGGGAAATAGTCCTACCTGGATTCCCCGGAAGGCCGAGAGACCCCGACTCCTGCCATCTTTGCGGTTTACCCTTGGGTATTCCTTTAGTTAAAAAAAAATAAATAAAAAATAAATAAAACTGACGGAGTTGTAAAACGTAAAAGGTCCTATATATTTTTGAATCATGTCCGTTACCACTGAAATTGATTGTTAGGATCATATACTAGAAATATATTAAAAAAAAACAAAAAAAATTCAAAACTGACGGAGTCGTAAAACAGAAGAGGTCCTATATATATATATATATATATATATATATATATATATATATATATATATATATATATATATATATATATATATATATATATATATATATATATATATATATATATATATATATATATATATATATATATATATATATATATATATATATATATATTGTATATATATATATATATATATATATATATATATATATATATATATATATATATATATATATATATATATATATATATATATATATATATATATATATATATATATATATATATATATATATATATATATTTATCTATATATATAATATATATATATATATATATATATATATATATATATATATATATATATATATATATATATATATATATATATATATATATATATATATATATATATATTACCTTTGTAAAGATATCTGCACTGAATGTAGGGAATTACATATGTCCAGACCAAACAGATATAAGGCTAGTTTTTTTTTTTTCTTTGACAAAGATTTATACAGGTTTGCCTATAATAAATTTATTTATTGATTTTTTTTAATTATTTATTTATTTATTTTTTTTTGTTTTTAATTTTATTTCTAATCTGAATATTTGATGGAAGAACACCATAAGAAAGAACTCGCCCAATCATTTCCAAATCTGAAATAAAATTTAAAATCAGTTCAGTAGAAAAAAAGCGTTATCTTCATTTCAGTCTATGGGCAAAAAACAAAAAAACAAAAATATTTTGAAATAAATACTTTCGTTCAGAACACGATGAATCAGGCATCAATATACAAATCTGGTCCAACCATTCTAAATCTATGAAAATGTAAATAAATTGAGTAAAAAACCATGATAATGATGAATAAATTATTTTAGAAAAACTGAAGAAAAGAAAAAAAAAATTTTTTTTAAGTTTTATTTTTTTTTTTTTTTCAACGTTATGTAGGATCTGATAAAAGCAATTACTTTTCTCGTGAATTTTGAAAGATCTGAGTTTCTTACTGTTCAAAAGGAATATATATATATATATATATATATATATATATATATAATATATATATATATATATATATATATATATATATATATATATATATATATATATATATATATATATATATATATATATATATATATATATATATATATATATATATATATATACTTTTAAAAGTTTAAACCGGTAGTATGGATTTATTTACTTTTATTTATTTTGTTACTCTATGTTTAATACCCCCATCACCCACGATTGATTGTTTCTCTAGAAACACTTCCTTATTCGGCTACAAACTTTTTTGTTCTGAAGGATTCCTTCAAAATTTATCAAATTTAAAAAAAAAAAAAAATTTGTATTTTCCCAAATAATAATATTTTTATTAATTTAAAATCGACATTCCTAAGTCCATGTTGTGCACCTGTTTGTTCATTAATTAACAAAATGGAAGACGCCAAAATATGTCTTTTGTTGCATCAAATGAAAGCCTCGCATCGATTCTTCTTCCTGAAGAAGAAAGAAAACTTTCAGGAATTTTCTATGTTAATGATCAGCGGTTTATTGTGTCTCAAAATCAATTGTCTCCAAATTCACCTTGCAATCCATCGAACTATATATATATATATATATATATATATATATATATATATATATATATATATATATATATATATATATATATATATATATATATATATATATATATATATATATATATATATATATATATATATATATATATATATATATATATATATATATATATATGTAACGGAGTGATTCATTTGGAGGTTTGTTTTTACGATGTAAATAAAACGCATAGCATTGAAGCTTATGGTGAAAAGTTTATTATGAGTCGAAAGAACAATGTATGGCATTTACTTTTTAAAGATTATCTCATTTAAATGTTGGCCGCAACTACGGTTTAAATGGTCCATCCTGAAGGTCCAATCGTGGACGACGCGTTCGAGCATAGCGACCGGTATGTCGCGAATAACGCGAGCAATGTTGGCTTCTAAAGCGTCGATGGAGGCTGGCTTATCCCTGAAGACTAGTGACTTCACGTAACCCCAAAGAAAATAATCCAATGGTGTGATATCACACGATCTAGGAGGCCAATTCACAGGTCCAAAACGTGAAATCAATTGCTCACCAAAATGATTTCTCAATAGGTCCATTGTTTCTCGCGCTGTATGGCAAGTAGCGCCGTCTTGTTGAAACCAAAGCTCACGGAGGCCACGGGCTTCAATTTGTGGCAGCAAATATTTTGAGTTCAGTTGGCATAAAAACGATTAGAATCTAGAATTTGTATTTATACGGCATAATAAAGCTTCACAGTCTTTCCATATTTATCTGACTAGCCTAAGAAATCCCTAAGAAATATGTATATAAAGTTCTAGAAATCATTTTCGAAAAAGTTTTCTTCAGTTCAGCTGTGTGTGCGAAGCCTGAAATTGACTAATGGCATTCAGCCGACCCCCGCAGTCGCTATCGAGAAGCTCGTCTCCATTTAGGTCACACCAACCTCACTCACGAAAACTACTTGTCCATAGTTCCCCACGCCATTGTCTATGAATAATAATAATAATAATAATAACAATAATAATAATAATAATAATAATAATAATAATAATAATAAAAATAAAAATAAAAATAATAATAATAATAATAATAATAATAATAATAATAATAATAATAATAATAATAATAATAATAATAATAATAATAATAATAATAATAATAATAATAATAAAAATAATAATAATAATAATAATAATAATAATAATAATAATAATAATAATAATAATAATAATAAAAATAATAATAATAATAATAATAATAATAATAATAATAATAATAATAATAATAATAATAATAATAATAATGAATTTTGACTTAATGACATACTTAGATAAAAATCTTATCAAAAATAATAATAATTCTTGGCAAATATTTATATTTTTGATCAAAGTAATCGTTATTATTGCCGATTCAATAATTTATCCTAACACTACAAATAAAAATTTTATAATTCGATTTATTATTACCCATTCACTTCTGTGGTTTATTCTTGAAATATTCTTGGAAGAGAGCGATGTTATCTTCTTCAGTTCTAACACTATGTTCATGTTGATTTATTCTTATATTTATATCTTTCACAGTTGACCACCATAAAACACAATCCTTTAAATGACGGTTAATTTCAGATATTAATTTTTAGTTATCAGCCCATTGTTGATATTATTATACGTAAATACTAACCTAACGTTAAAAAAAAAATAGCACTCTAACATTAAAATCTCAGCAATAAAAGAAGTTTACGAAAATTTTTCATTGTATTTTTAAAATGTAGCTGATGAGTGTCTCTAGTATATCAGATGGTAAATAAAACCTTTTCTTTACTCTTAGCTTTTATTAGTATTTTATTAATTTTATTGCAGTTATTATTATTTTTGTTATCAGCTTTTATTATAATCATTATAAATCATTTTAAGTGCTTTCTATTATTATTATTATTATTATTATTATTATTATTATTATTATTATTATTATTATTATTATTATTATTATTATTATTATTATTATTATTATTATTTATTATTTATTTATTTATTTATTTATTTATTTATTTATTATTATTATTATTATTATTCTTATTATTATTATTATTATTATTATTATTATTATTATTATTATTATTATTATTATTATTATTATTATTATTATTATTATTTTTATTATTATTATTATTATTATTATTATTATTATTGTTATTTAACACGATCTTGTGCATCTTTTTTTTATTATTTTTGGTTGTTGCTTTAAATATAAAATCTTTTAGATGAAGCGTGTGACAAGAGTTGGTTTTATTAGTAAATTCTTTTTGATAAATGTAGAAAATAATTGGTTGTTTGGTTGGTGGTAACTTTTTAGTTCTTGGTTTGTTCCTCTTTGGCGAAAAAAGGCTTTAGCTTAGCTTAATCTTACACTAGTTTCGAATTTTCTTATTTCTACTTTGCGGAAATGCTGAAATACGCAAAAGTGCTTGGCAACTTTTTTTGTTTTCTTGTGGATAAAGTGTAAAAATATTTTTCTCGTATGTAGATTTTATATATATATATATATATATATATATATATATATATATATATATATATATATATATATATATATATATATATATATATATATATATATATATATACCTATATATATATATATATATATATATATATATATATATATTACAAAGCCAAGGAGCCTGCTAGTTTCCAGCATAGCCGGGCGAAGAAAGAAATCCTAATCTTATTGAGGTCAGTGACCAGATACACAACGTTTCAAAGTGTTAGCTCGAAATTAAGTGAGGAAAAAAAGAGAAGGAAGAGGTATTTAAGTTTTACCAGTAGTTCATATTTAAGAATGAGATTATTTACATTTAAACTTGTGGTCAAAGTTGAAAAGAGAAATGATGAGACAAATAATTTCCATGTACCCAGGGTAGAAAGCAACTGGGTTGGATTAAGAAATTTTGAAGGCTTCCCAAAACGCCTAACCTCTTAGATCACTTGTTTGGTGACAGGAGATAACGTGATTCTTTAAGGAAAATGAAATATTAAGAATATTAGAAGAACAAAAGTAGATTTTCTTGTGTGTTTATATGTTTATAATTTGTGGAAGATTATATCAAATTTTGATTATATTAAGTAGATAGATCTATGAAGGAACTGAGATTTTGAGGCATTGAAAACAGCCATATTTTCATTCCCCTCCTAGAGAGAGAGAGGAGAAAGATCAAAAGGTCATTTGCTCAGGGCCATCCCTAATAGGATTAACTTATTTGCCGTTAAAAAGTGACGTCTTTCAGGTGAGAGTAATAATGAAGGGTGGATCGACTGCATAAAGGTGAATATAAGACGAAGTGACAGATAGAATAATCAGAACGAAAAGAACAAAAAGAGTTGGAGGGTAGTACAGAACTCCCCGAAGAACATTACTTTATTGTTTAAAAAGAGTGAACAATTGCTCTCCACAGAACATCTACAACTGCCTGAAAGAAAATCAGGGAGAAGGAATGCACATCGAATGAAAAGAAGGAAAGAAGTCAAGTTTTGTGCCAGATTCCGTTGAAGACTTTAGAAATGTCTAAACACAATACCAAAAGTTTCACTTAAGCACCAAATAGTAGAGGGCACCCTCTAAATCAGGAATTATTCCAAAGAAAACTAAAGAAGTGTGACCCTCGGTCCTACCAGTTTGCTACACCAAATTGCTAAAAGATTTTCCTTCACCGAAGCCATTCCTGCGGAAGAATTGAAGTAAAAGAGCAGGTTGAAGAGACAGGGAGTTGTTCGGAGGAACTCTGAAGATTGAAAGAGTTTAACAATATAAAGAGAAGGAAGAATTGGAAGTTAAAATGAGGTTCAGAACGTTAGACTCATCACCAAGACGATCATGAATACCAATATTGAGTTGCATCATCTGCTCAAGATTACCATGAATAGAAGAACAATAGTTCACCAGCTAATCTATAAAATTATAGAAAAGCTAATGGCGATTGAAAACATTTAAATTCCCGAATAAGATGGTTTCAGAAAAATTATAAATTTAGAGAAAACACTCTCTCTATTTTAGAATTTAGAATATTAGAATAGTAGAAGATATTAAAGAGAAAAGAATTGCTCGTTGATTGGTAAGGGAGCTTCAAATTAGGAATCACAAAGAATAATCTCATGTTGCGCCCATAAAATCCGTCTTGGATGTAATTTGGGGATACTCGTAGAGACAGTAAGATGGAACAGAGTAGTCTTTGCTCTTTGGATGTAATTTCTGGATACTCTTAGAGACAGTAAGATGGAACAGAGTAGGCTTGGTATCGGTGACCCGTACTACAATTAAGTATCGGCTAAGAATAAAAGGTTGTACCATAAGAAAAGAGTGGTTGCTCGACAGTGTTGCAAATTAGAATAAAGACCACGAAAGTTTCAGAAATTAATAAAGAAGACATTGTGCAAGAGCAAGTCAGGCGAAAATTTTTAGGGCACCGACACCATCACCATCACCATCACCAGAGGCCACTAACTCCCAACTGATAATGTAATGTGAGAGGAGTGCTTTCACATTATATAATAATGCATCAATATTTAATGGATCAGCACCATCAAACATTCTCTGAGGTAGATCGTTTTCACAAGTTTGATAAATTTATATAAAGAAGTTGTGTGTAGTGTTGCTTGTGGTGTGTGGTGTGTGTTGTGTGTGTGTGTGTTGTGTGTGTGTATGTGTGTAGTGTGTGTAAATTATTATATTATTATATTTTATAATTGTTATTATTATTTATTATATTATTATATTATTATTATTATTATTATTATATTATATTATTATTATTTTATTATTATTAATAATAATAATAATAATAATAATTAATAGATAATATATTTTTTCACAAGTTTGGATAAATTTATAAAGAAAGTGTGTGTATGTGTGTGTGTGTGTGTGTGTGTAGTGTGTGTGTATGTGTGTGTGTCGGTGTGTGGTGTTTATTATTAATTTATATATTATTATTATTTTATTGTTATTATTATATCTTTATTATTATTATATTATTATTATTTTTTTTCCTATTTTGTATTTATTCTTATAATTAGTATTATATTAATATTATATATTATTAATAATTAATAATATAATAAAATAATTAATAATAATATAATAATAATAATAATATAATATAATAATAATAATAATAATAATAATAATAATAATAATAATAATAGTAATAACAATACCTAAGTTGCATGTGCATGTTTAGGAAATATGGAAAATTTTCACAATGAAATTTATAAATAAATACTCTTTGCTCTCTTCATAAAATATTTATTAAAACCTCGATTTCTTACAAATAATAATAATAATAATTATAATAATAATAAAATAATAATAATAATAAAATAATATTAATAATTTATATAATAATAATAAATAATAATAATAATAATAATAATAATAATTATTATTATTATCAATAATAATAATAATAATAATAATAATAATAATAATAATAATAATAATAATAATAATAATAATAATAATAATAATAATAATAATAATAATAATAATAATAATAAATAATTTATTAATAATAATAATAATAATAATAATAATAATAATAAATAATTTATTATTATTATTATTATTATTATTATTATTATTATTATTATTATTATTATTA
>JABUQX010006638.1:50000-52089 GCA_015478945.1 Trachelipus rathkii | reverse complement strand
CCACGTGCGTCCCGCGGTCCCCGCCCGCACATGTGTTAGTGAGTGTGATGTGTGTGTGTGTGTGTGTGGTGTTGTGTGTGTGTGTGTGTTGTGTGTGTGTGTGTGTGTGTGTGTGTGTGTGGGTGTGTCGGTGTGTGTGTGTGCTTTATTATAATAACAATGTGCATGAAATATAATAATAAATAAAAATAAAATGTTTTAATAAATTATTACGTTATATGTGTAATGTGTGTGTGTGTGTGCACGTGTTGGGGTGTGTGTGTGTTGTGTGTGTGTATGTGTGTCTAAATAATAATAACAATAGGCATGAAGTAAATTAACACTAACGGAGGGCGAGTACGCGGAAAATATTGCGCCTGCGGGCGCACGCTGCGGGCGGGAACGCGGAAATATATTTATAAAAATAATAATAACAATGATTCTTGTCTATACTGGAATTTACCTTTTTGACTGGAATTAGGAATAATAGCCGTCTACAAAAGGCTTATCCTAAAATTTAGGCAAAATTTAGGGCCTAACGTAGTTTTGCATCACATTTTACAGAAAAAAGGTCAGTTTGAAATATATTTTGACCTGGAAGGCTTAAAGTCGCCCGGGATACAAAAAGGATTATCCTAAATTTAGCCTGAAGTAGTTATTTCAACACATTTTACAGAGAGAGGTCAGTTTCTTATCTTGTAAGGAGTGCGGGTTGTTGTGTTTTCTCGTGATGGATTGTCAATGTACATGATAATTTAATAATAATAATAAAGAAAATCCGAATTATTTAAAAAACTTTGAAAAATTTTTAGTTAACATCGAGTGAATAATATAAATGTAAGTGAATAATTGTTATTTTTAAATAAAAACTTAGAATGATTTTAATAAAATACATGTTATGTTAGCAGAGAAGAACTTATTTTGTTATTTTTATACTTATTACATGGCTAAGAAGATGGTGTAAAGTCCAGTAAGTCAATAGAACAAAACGTGGCATAGCTTGGTGTAGAGGGGTGCTAGGGGCTGACCTTACTGATTTACTGATTTATTGCTTTAAGGTATGTAAAATATATGTTTTTAATAAAATTTCATAAAATTTTAGTAAAAGTTATTTTAAAACTTGATAGTTATAAAATTTATAAACAAAAAGTATTAACAGTTAATAATAAATTCTTTGTTCAAAGATAATGATTGATTTATTATAGAAGTTTTAAGAAACTTTGAAATAATTTTAGTTATATTTGAATGAGTAATATAAATGTACGTGTTTAATTAAAACATAAAATGTTTTAATTAAATTATACGTAATGTGTAAGTGAGTGTGCGTGTGTGTGTGTGTGTGTGTGTGTGTTGTGTGTGTGTGTGTGTGTGTGTGTGTGTGTGTGTGTGTGTGTGTGTGTGTGTGTGTGTGTAAATCGGTGTGCGAGTGTAAGTAAATCTGTGTGTGTGTAAGTAAATCTGTGTGTGAGTGTAGGTAAATCTGTGTGAGTGTAAGTAAATCTGTGTGTGTGAGTGTAAGTGTAAATGTAAGTGTCTATGGATAAATGAAAGTGCCATAGTGAATGTGTGTATAAGTATCATAGTGAATGTGTGTATAAGTGTAAGTGTGTGTGTGTGTTGTGTGTGTGTGTGTGTGTGTGTGACCGCATGTGTATAAGTGTAAATGTAAGTGTCATAGTGAATGTGTGTATAAGTGTCATAGTGAATGTGTGTATAAGTGTAAGTGTGTGCGTGTGTGTGTGTGTGTGTGTGTGTGTGTGTGTGTGTGTGTGTGTGTGTATGTGTGTTCTAAATAATAATAATAACAATAGGCCAGAAGTAAATAACACTAAGTATAATAAAAATAAAAATAAAATAATAAAAATAATAAAAATAATAATAAAAAAAAATAATAAAAAAAAAAAAGTATTAAAACAAAATAAAAAACATAATGTTAATAAATATATGAGTTAAAGCAGTAAAACATGTGAGTTAAAGCAGTAAAGCAGAGAGTTAAAGCAGTAAAGCAGAGAGTTAAAGCAGTAAAGCAGAGAGTTAAAGCAGTAAAGCAGTGAGTTAAAGCAGTAAAACATGAGTTAAAGCAGTAAAACATGAGTTAAAGCAGTAAAGC
>JABUQX010006638.1:35000-42500 GCA_015478945.1 Trachelipus rathkii | reverse complement strand
ACTACTTATGCTCTAAAAATTTCATCCTGATCGCCTGAGCAGAAAAAAAAATATCGCAATTTTTCTTTTTAGAAACCGAAAAAAGTAGGTTTCGAATTTCGACATTGGAGCACAAATTTCAAAAAATCAAAAAGCTATTGCATGCATTTTGTAGGTAATAGACCCATCTACGTATATTTCAAGTTTAAAGTCATTCCGAAAATAAAATGTAGGAGTTGATGCGAAAAATGTAAAAACAGGTTTTCAAAAAATTATTACTGACACAGAAAACACCGGAAAACGACGTTTTAATGGTCGGAAAAAGCTACAGTTTGCTTTTTTTCCAATCAAAATTGACTGATAAATAAGAATTTTGTGTTTATATTTAGGTAGGGTTAAAATGGGGTGCTCCTGAGCAACAATTGGACAATGCCCTTAAAATATTAATCGTACTAACAAAAAATATGAGACTACTTATTTATAACTATTTACTGAAAATATTTTGAAATATGATTTTAATTGTAAAGCTATTTTTAACCTATACCTAATAAAAAAACAATTTCGATATCCATTAATATAAAAAGTCAACTTCTTATCCTACCTGTTTTCTTAAAGTTTTCTTTTCTTCTTTAGAGAGGTTCTGTCCTCTGACTTTCAAACTTTGGGATTTGACTTTAGCAAATCGCGTTTCCTTTGATTGTGAATAGATGTTATGCGACGTTATTGTAAAAAATATTGCATTTGCAGTAATAATAAAAGCAACGGGTAGTAGGAAGAAACATAGGTGTCCAGTTTTATTGTTAATCCAACAAAGTTCTGCTTCTTCAAATCCAGCGTAGTTGGGTTTATATTTCGAATCCTGGCTAAGCAGATCTAATGATAAACTCAGAATAACTATAATAAAAGGACCTCCCCACGAATACAAACTGTATACAAGGAAAATTTTTCTACTGTTTGGTTTCTGAAAATATTTTGATTTAAATGTTCTCCATATATCGATGCTAAGTATATTCATCCAGAAAAATGAAACCAGCCAAAAGTAGTGAATACAAACTGCCATAAATACACAAAATCCGAAATGTTCTTTGGCAGTTGTCCCTGTTAAGAACAGGAACTGCGCTATAAACAAAGAGAAACATAGAGATAACAGATTTCTCCCGTGCCATGTCCGTAGATGAGTATAGCAAAAATACAAAGATATATGAAACGCTAAGCACACAAGTGATATACTAAGTGTAACAACAGTAGTGTAATAGCTGGAAAGTAAAAATAATTTTAAAATGAAATCTTTTTCTCTTATAAGACACTGATTAACACAAAGTGAAAATTCATGGCCTCCTGTTTTTTAATAAAATTTATTACCGGTGTAATAAAAAACAGAATTATTGTTGTACAATGTGAAGTTAGTCACAGCAATAGTTAGGCAATTATTTACTAAGGAAGAACGTTGAGTAATTATCTTGCTACATCGATCATCAAATGGACTCCATATTTCATCCTGATTTGAGCATTTCCTTGGAGGTCAACCAGGAATTTGGAATAAAATTTGGAGTGGCAAACCTCGTCCAGAATGCCCAAATAAATAAAACTTATGTCGTCCAGAAGTTCTATGTCCATAAAAGTGACCTCCAGCTGAAGGTCGAAATTTTAAATCGGTACAAGAAAACTGATCTTTTCCCAGAGAAGCGAAGTTACATTTGGCGCAGTGAGGATTTTTATATAAAATATATTTGGACTTGTCATACACTTTCATGGAATAAAGAGAACATTTTTCAAAATCTGATAAAAATGGCCAAGAAGAATCACAGTCTGTAACCTATATATTAAAATTACTAAAAAAAATATGCAAAGATTTTTTTTTTTATAATAAACTTTTATAATATTTTACCCTGTATTATAGATATATTATATTATATTATATTATATTATATTATATTATATTATATTATATTATATTGTATTGTATTGTATTGTATTGTATTGCATTGTTTTGTATTTGTTTGTATTGTATTGTATTGTATTGTATTATATTATATTATATTATATTATATTATATTATATTATATTATATTATATTATATTATATTATATATTATAAATTTCGTATTATAATATTTTTATTTTTGAATTTTCATAATTTCCAAATTTCATCTTTTTTCTTAAATTATACATTAGGAAACAAATTTTTGTTGACTAATATTTTGTTGGCCAATATATTTGACTTATTATTTATTTATTTTGCTGCGCTGAATCCATTAATCATTTTGGTTTGGTCTCCATGGATTAGTTATGCCGCTATTAACATGAAAACATTAAAAAAATTGAAAATTTTATAAATGTAAAAAGTTATTTTTGTGTGAACAGTGCAAAATAGGTTGAGTATATAAACAGATGATCTAAATAAAAAAATGTATTTCGCACACATACATATGATCTAAAACTTTATATTGATAGGATAAATAACAAAAAGACATCGCTATTTTTCATTTAGTATATGCAAAAAAAAAAATATTTTTTCAACTTTTCAATATGAAAAATCCGGAAAATTTTTGTCGAGTTATATAAGAGACATTTTATGTATTTTATTGAGCTGAATCCAAAAATCACATGAATTTCTCTGTCTGTAAGGTTTAGTATTTTTGCCGCTATTCACATGAAAACATTAAAACAATTCCAAAATCAAATATATTTTCTCCATGAACAAAGGCAAAATTGTTGGGTACAAAAGCACAGAATCTAAATAAAAAATGTATATCTCTTTCAATTATATATATTCTGAAAATTTTATATTTATATATAAAAAAAAGTTATCGCGATTTTACATTTATAAAATACCACCAATTTTTTTTTTACTATTATCTTTTTTTTTTTCGTTCATAAAATCTTGAAATGTTTTTAAAATTATTTTTATATAAACGAATTTTTTAAAGCCTGTATAATTAAGTGAGAAATGTAATTTTTATTAAGATTATCTATTTGCATACCCAACTGTTTTTTTTTTTTTTAGCAATTTTTTTTTTTTTAGCAATTTTTTTTAATATAAAAAACGCAAAACTGACCGACAAACAAGAAAAATAATATTTAGATTCAGCGGAATGTAAGAAACAAGTATTAGATTATTAGCAACAGAGAAAAACTTTAAATTTGGTCCTAAGCGTATCAATTTTTGGTTAGTTCTGTTCAAGCTAAGAAAATGATATTTTCTCCTAATCCTTTTGTATTTACTTATTTATTTATGATAATATTATCTAATAATCACCTTGAATTTATTTATTTATTTAATTATTTAAACATTAGTTAATTTTTTTATTTAATTACTTATTTATCTATAGGGTAATAGAATTGGCAAAAAATAAAATTTAGAAAAACGATTAGGTTTCAAAGCCAAATAAATGCACTAAAATGAAACATTACTCTGGATGAATTTGTTACCTGTTTGGTACAAGATTCTGTCTCCATATCGAATTTTCCTGGACACTTTTCTTCTGAAGGGTTGCAAGTTCTTGAGCCATATAAACTAGCGTAGTAGCTTGGATCTTCAAACTGACTAACCTGATATCACATATTTTATGATATATATTACTATGATATATATATGATATAGTATATAATATAGCTATATACTGTATACTATAGATATATATATATATACGTATTAATATTATAATATATATATATAATATTACTAATATACTGTAGATATAGATATATATGATCTATCTGCTAACTTCGAAGCTGTGAAGTATATCACCTAACCCCTGTAACACGTATCTAAAACCTTGAGCTCCTAATTTCGATATTCTATGGCTTAAGAAACCTTCTTACAACAACAACAACAACAACAACTACTACTACTACTACTACTACTACTACTACTACTACTACTACTACTACTATTATTATTATTATTATATTGGGTTTTTGCTTTTGATCTCCTAATAGAACAGATTTTCCGGCTCTTCTTAAATATCTTACCACTTCTTCTCACCCAAATGCCGAGGTTCTATACGTATGGGACTTCTACTTACACCACACTAAGTGGTTGGTCTCTACTCACTCATACTGATATAGGTGGGAAGGAGGCCAAAACATTTAATAATCTCAACGATCTGGAACAGTTGATTAAGGAATCTACACACATTCTAGATCATCCTAACAAATTCTTGAACACTCTTGACCTATGCTTCTACATTACTCATTCTCGCTAAAAAATACACGATTTTCCCTCATATCAGCAACTCTGACTACAATCTTGTAGCTCTTAATTATAACACTTTCTTTCCAACAGCTCTACTATGTCCTAAGAGTAAGAGCTCTCGCTATTTTAAATATCGCCATAATTACCACAAATAAAAGTAATTTTCTTTCTATTAGGTCTCTATTTTTTGGTAATACGATGAGTGCATGCAAAATAGAAGAAAAAATATTGATTGAATGTAAATTTTAGCCCGGATACCATTCATTTATATCCCCATACTTACATAAGTTCTGCCTCACCAATTTTCATTCCGGAGAATTGTACAAAATCTACAAATACTTATTAACATTATTGTGTACCCCCTATACAATATACAACTTATAATCGTGAACATAATGAAAATGGCTCTTTCCGGACTATTAGGTGTCGTATTTCTATTTTTCATAGACGATGTTTAATTTTCAGTAAAGATATACCGTGTCACAATGACCGCCTATCTCAAATGTTAGATGTCTTGAGGAAAGGAAACTTAAAAACTAAGTTGGTCAAGTAATCCTTCTTCAAAACCAGTAACCTATTTAGGTTTCAAAATCGGCGAAAAAGGACTTATTCCAGACCCTTGAGGCTCTTTACGGATTTAAAACGCCTACAATTGCCAATAAAGTTCGCTATGCTTTAGGTTTCTTTACCTATCAGAAACAACAACACAAACATTCAATAGCGAATTTTATAGCGAATTAACTCAAACATCTAATTCCTAACTGCAGCTTAATAGCTCAAACTTTAACTCTTTTGCTTAAGAAAAATGCCACTTTTTCTTGGCAACTCGAACAGTATTCTACTTACAACACCTTAAAATAAAAACTTCTATAAGATCTTGTACTATCTTTTCCAGATTACACAAAATCTTTTTTTTTTTGTTATATTGTGACGCCAGCTCCTTCGGAATTGGTGGAGTCCTAGCTCAACTAGATAAGGATGGAAGTAAAATCTTTGGCTTTCGCTTCCAGAATGATGAACAAAGCTAAGAGAAATTATCCTGTAACTGAAAAAGAAGCTCTTGCCATCATTTATTGCTTCATCAAAGTTTAGCTTCGTAATTTTTGGATATCCCTTAAAGTTGTTTACTGATTATCAACCTGTTGTGAACATGTTTCGTCACAAGCACCTTCCTGATCGCCTATAACGATGGAATTTGAAATTATAATCCTATGATCCAGAATTTGTCTACAAAATGGTTACATCATAATGATGTTCATGACTACTTCAGTAGGAATTCTTCACATCTTTCGCTATCTGGATTTGTGAATAATCCACTAAAAATTGCATTCTGCAATCCTAAAATCTTTAACTTGACAAAAGATGTCATTTCCCTGAAGAAAGAAATTGCAACCGATTAAACAGATAATACATTAGGTTGAAACTCAGCACAATCCTAATGAGTGTCTACCTCACTGAATAGTTAACGGGTTATCAACTTTTGTTATTTTTGATAATATGTATCTTTTACAAGTACTTGATTCTCTTTTCTACGATGTTTTATTTTTAAACCATAATACTCTTCCATCTGGTCATTCTGATGCTGAACGTACCGAGAAAACAATTCAAGAAATATATATATATATATTTTTCCTTGCATTTCTTCAGGTATTGTAGAGTATTGTAAACAATATATTTCATGTTTAGAGATTAAGGGAAGCAAACCTCATCCTATTGCAATAAATTATTATCCATCACCATTTACTCCATTCTCAAAAGTTCCTTTGGATACTATTGATCCTCTTCCTAAACGTAAGTTTATTAATGCTAGTTACTTACTTGTCTTCAAAGATTTATTTACTAGTTCTGTGAACTTTGTCCTGTCGCTTCAAGAGATAGCAAAGAATTTGCTCATGCTCTTTTGAACAGGATCATCATTGATCATTCTACTCTGAGATTCTCGTCACAGATAATGCCGGTGAATATACTTCACAGTTTTTCTACGAAAAGTAAAAAATGTGGAAAATTAAGAATGATAAAATCTTTATTCGCTATTCTGCCTCAAATAACTTGGAAGAGCGCAAAAACCGGAATATAGAGAATTATCTGCGCTATTTTGTCTAAGGTAACCATGATGATTGGGGCAAATTCATTGCTTCCGCACAGTTAGCCTTAAACTCTACTTACAACTCTTCCATCGGAAATACTCCTCATTTTCTATTAAACTTTTATGTTAAAAGATTACCATATGATCTTCCTAACTATTTCTCTTCTTTTATGAATAAACTAGTTCCTCCAAAAGAATATTTGTATGATTTCAATTCAGAAATGTTTGAACGTGTTACAGCTATAAGAGATTTAGCTAGAAATAAGCTACAATCTGAAACACAAAAGATTGCCCAACGGCAACACTCTACAGGCCCAATTCATAATGCAGAGATTGGAAACTATATTTATATGAAAGCTATAAAGCTTAAAATTTAACAAATACTCGTTACGATGTTTTTTCAACTAACAAGAGTACGTTTTCCACATGGACAATTTTGAAAATTTGCCGCTTGCTATTGTAAAAACAAACCAAAATTCATTAAAATTATGCATGAAATAATACCTGATCAGTTTTCTACACCAAATACCCCTAAAAGGTGACGTTCACACTTCTACCTATAATCCTTCTAACCTGTGAGTGCGATTCCACACTTAAATATTGCATACCATGAACAATGTTTCCCAACAAGCACTACTCCATATACTAGTGCTTAACCACATCAATTTGCTCCAAAATATCTTACAGCTCCTACTCCGGCAAATCGCTCCCTTAAAAAAATCTTCCAATTCTTCCATCTTCTCTTCAGATTTTCGTCTTTCATTACAGCAAATATTGCAGCAAATTTCATAAGAAATTCTAAGTAGAATTTCGAAAATTTCCAAATCTCAAGCAGAAACAATTTCCTCACCTTTTAAACCTTCTATTAAGGGTGATTAAGAAACCTATTAATTAAATTACTACTCATTACTATGTAAGTAAGTAAGTAAGTTATAATTTGGGTATTGTTTTTTTTTCCATTTTGTAGAACGAAGCTTTAGGATTATATAATTTTTAATTACGGACTATATGGATTAGTTCTTTAGGCCTCAAGATGGTATGTTTTAGATGTTTTGATGTATATATGAGATCCCCAACTACTTCAACTAAAAACGCTTCCCATAATTTCCTCTTCAATCTCATGGAAGTAGTTTTAGTTCACCATCAGAAATTGACTTTTCCATAGAGTACTATGACAAGTATCCTAATGTACAGGAAATTCAAGATGATAGTCATAAATCATCTACCTCTTCTTCTG
>JABUQX010006638.1:0-20000 GCA_015478945.1 Trachelipus rathkii | reverse complement strand
TATATATATATATATATATATATATATATATATATATATATATATATATATATATATATATATATATATATATATATATATATATATATATATATATATATATATATATATATATATATATATATGAATAAGTTTTTAAAGATGGTAACAGCATGTTTTTATTTTAAAGCATTTATTACGCAATTAGAAAATATATAATCATTGACTTACAAATTTTTGCCATCGAAAATATTTACAAGCTCATTAAAACACATATTGTTTAAAAAACATATAATGAAATAAATACAATAGACTCTGCATAAATTAGAGTATGTTAGCTGAACAGGTCGAGAAAGTTTTTATATAATTTACATTATTATGTTTTAAAAATGAAATGACAGAATGATTATTCAAAATAAATTTTAAATCCAAAAGGTCAAGGAGGTAAACAGCTCCATTTTTCTTTCTGTAAACAGAAATGCAATGTCCTCCTGATGTCACATGTCGAGGTGAAGTGTTGAATACGAATCCGGTATCCTTCTCCAGTTTCACAGAGGCTACTTCATTAATAGCAAATACTCCTAAAAATCGAGGCTCATTTTTAAACAGAGTTTTTATTTCTTCTTTATTCATATTTAATAATTCAGAAGCACGTTGCGTGATCTGTCAATTTCAATGAGTTGAGGATGTTCCAGATAAACAACAGCAGTGATATATGATTGTAGACTTCCACTGAATGAGAGACTCAGTCCTAATGTCCCCTTTCTCAAAATGTTTAAATGACTTGCGCTACAAGCTGAAAGGTCCGCGCTGAGATCAAATGCATATAAATTACTATTCTTGCGTATTCTTCAATTATTTTTACACAGTACCGCTATCGTCGCATGAAACAGTATTGGCTATTAGATCGTAAAATGGTCTCCAGCAAAGAGATTGGGCCCCATTGTATGACATTTCATAATCACGACAGTAAGGTTGTCCATTTACATGTAAACTGACACCTCTAAGTCCAAAAGGGGAGAATTTATAAAGGAATTTTTTTTATAATGCCCAGAGTATGTTTCGTGTTCGACAATTCCTACTACTCCTTTTTGGGGCAGATTCCCGTTAACAATGTTGGGGATATTGATACTCGATAATCCATGCGTAAAATTAAATACTTTGGTTTTAACTCTTCTGATGGGGCACTTAGCTGTAGTGGTCAAAAGCGATTTCTCAATTTCCAAGTTCCTCTGGGGAAATAATTTCACCTTTCTAACATAGAGAAAAGCCTCTAGCAGTTTGAAAACAGGTTCTGGACATACAGTCGTAGCAGTAGGTTTACTTTTTATTTTAAGTGCGAATTTTGGACTTGATCTGGTTAAAAGGATTCTAGCATCTACAGACGGAAGAATATGTCTTTCTTGAGAGAAGATATCGCCATTTAAACGGCCGTAAAATTTCACAAGTGTTATTTATAACTTTTACTGCTTTATCTACATGGGCAGCCTCGTCTTTGAAACTATAAAATCCACATGATTGAAAATGATATTGTTTAGCATCGTCAGAAAAGTTTAGTAAATGTTCTATATAGTTTCTATATGGATAATTAGCCGCTGTCGCACCGAGTGAAGTTTCATTAAGATAAACGTCAATCTGATTAAAACAAGTGTACAGGAAATTTGACACTGTATACACTATGTGGTCGTCACTGGAAGGAAGATCTGTCCCATCAGGCTTTGTCAATTTCGTTTTAAAATACAAAAACACATTGGTTGGATCTAGATACTGATCTGAAGTGCCCGGAATATTGAACGCAAGAGAAACATCGGTGCTGATGATCGAGTGATTAGGATTAATGCTGATGAAGTTGGTCTCGTTCAACCTAATCTGGGTAGGATTCATGGAGAAGAAATCCAATTCGGACTTGCAGCAGTCTGGGCTAGAAGGATGAAGGAAATGCATCTTGTCACTGTGGAGGTTGAAGGTCTAATGAGTAGGTTAGTGGATATACCTTCCTTATATACATGGTAGTTGCATGGTGTCGCATTTTAGGTGAAAGATACCAATTAGTAATTAAATAGTAAATACATCAATGCATTTTTTCGCCAGATGTCATTTAGCCTTAGGCTTTTTCTTCAGAGATCTTTTAGCCTTTGGCTTTTTCTTCAGAGGTCTTTTAGCCTTTGGCTTTTCCTTCAGAGGTCTTTCAGCCTTGGGCTTTTTCTCGTTTGTGGCATTCTTGCGTGCTTTAACTTTCACCTTACCATGGCCTGTCATTTTACGTCTTATTTTACGCTTAACGTCATCGAGCATCTCTTCAGAAACATCAGCAATCCGTCTTTTTAATGATGCACGTGGATTGGCGCCTGCCGCTATATCTTGTATAGTGTGCAGCCCTGTTCTTATAGCTTTTTAACCTAAATACTCAACACCTCTTCCAACCATGGGTAGGGCGCTTCACAAATAATTTAGTGAAAAATCCTCCAAGACATGCCCTCTTTGTAATTTTGACCCTACGAATACTCTTTCCATGTTCATTACTATTTGTGCTGGAGCTTCTTTCTTATACTATCTTTACATTGTAAGAGTGTGTTAATGAATGAAAAAATATTGTTGATTACACCATTTATATATTTTACAGCTGCGTTTATTTCTTGAAGAATTTCCAATAGCATATAGATGAGATTTTCAAAACTGTTTAAAAAATATTCCATCATCTTATAGTTAAAGCGAGTGTTTCTTTCTAATATAGACTTTACACAATAGTGTTCCGCTCGTGAATGGGTAAGGCCTTCCTTCTACATCCTTTATATGTACTCTTACAGAACCGATCTGGGATCTGCTTAACGCAAGATAGTGAACATTGGGGAATGTTATTACTCTACTCTCTTTAGGAAAATATACAACTCTTAACAGGGGAGCTGTAATGTCCCCTACATACTGATGCTCCACTATATCAGTGTAAACATATGCCATGCCTGGGTGCTTGAGCATCTCGGAGGGTATGTATGTATAATGTAGCATCATGTCTTGTTCATTAATGACATGCTCCCTGGTAATGGAATGCTTCTCAGCTGCTAGCATAACCCTCTTCAACATAGTGGGGATATCATGAAGAATGTCTATCCATCCGTTGCGCTCATAGACATGCTTTCGCTGCCATGGTGATCGTCTGAGGAAAAACACATCGTTGTTTCTAAGATTAATGGCAGCTGTCGTTCTCAGCGTGATTAATACTTCATCTTCAGAAGGCTGAATAGCTGTATTGTAAACTAGGTCTCTACACATATTACTGGTCTCAAAAAGCGTATTTAAATAACTGAACATGGCAGGTATTGATTTAAAATAGGATTTCCTCAGTACAAATCTTTCATAAAAGTATTCTTTTGTTCCAATCATAGCACAGTTCAGATTACCTGTGTTTCTCACTTCTAATATAGTTTCAACACATTCTACACTTCTGCAAACTGCCATCCAGAAAAGATTGTGGGGAACATTCTCCAAGTTGGTGCTTAATATCATTTCACACAACCCTACTTCATACACATCTCTTTCAATCTCAACAGGATTTAATAACTCCGTTATGAAATCAGAGAGTTTATTATCAGGATGTAGATCCAGTGAGGCCGACGAAGGCAGAGTTAAATAGAAGTGGTCTGCGCTCTCCATGATTTCGATGAACACTGATTAATAATTCTTAATTTCACTTGCTTTTATATAGGAATTAAACTTAGCAGGATACCCTACCCATCTTACCAGATATTGTTCATTTCTTTCCCTACCTTTTGAACCTAATATCTTTTGCAATTTTATATACATTACTTTCGGGATTGAAGCGTATTTTTTGTACTTCCTGTTTATAAAAATCTCCTTTTATCTTTTCACCATCTAATTCCTCCAAAAAATATAATTATAAACCGCCAGCTGGAAAGTTTCGGATACTATGAACTTTGAAAACTTCTACTGACCATCCTGATTCATAGCCTTTCCTAAACCTTTCTATCTCTCTGGAAACTCTTACATAATCACCCACGCCTACACCTGAATTATCTTTAATTTTCTGCCCCTTTGTTGTTGTTGTTGTTGTTGTTGTTGTTGTTGTTGTTGTTGTTGTTGTTGTTGTTGTTGTGTTGTTGTTGTTGTTGTTGTTGTTGTTGTTGTTGTTGATTGTTGTTTTGTTGTGTTGTTGTTGTTGCTGTTTTGTTGTCGTTGTTTTTGTTGTTGTTGTTGTTGCTGTTGTTGTTGTTGATTCTGTTGGGCCGCAGGCTTTAATTTCAACATTTCTACAGGGGTTGCCTTTATAGTTCTATGAAACGAGTTATTATAAGAATACACAAAGTCTTGTAATATGTCAATATACTTAAAAGTATTCATTCGAGTGAAGTATCTATGCATTTTCTCTTTGATAGTGCGTTGAACTCTTTCAACTATCGCAGCTTTATTTACTGAGAATATGTTGTAATAGCCCATGTCATACTCTTTTGCTAATTCTTGAAATTCGCGGCACAGAAATTCAGAGCCTTTGTCCGTCCACAGCATTCTAGGCCACCGCCTGTCAACCTTAATAACTTCTCTCAAAGCCTCAGTCACAGTAGCTAACTTTTTATCTTTTAAAGGTTTTAACCATAAATATCTAGAATACACATCAATGGTAAAAAGTATGTACTGTTAGCCATCATTTACGAACTATATCTAACCATTTCAGTCAAGTCCAACTGCCACACACTATCGAGGAAGGGGGCTATGGTTTTCCGGGTGGGAAATTTTCTACGAACAGGTTTATGTAGAGTGAAAGCTTCCTTACCCTCTAAATAGGCTTTCAGTTCTTTTTTCTCAATGTCAGGAAACCTCGAGGCAAACCTTGTGAAACCACCATAACTATTAGGCTCCTTCACACAATAATAATACTTATCAACCACCTCCTTTGCCCCCATGCTGGATATTAACATAAGTAAAAACATTATATATATATATATATATATTATATAATTCATATATATATATATATATGATATATATATATAATAGTAATTATATATATTTATATATATATATATTATATATATATATATATATATTATATATATATATATATATAATATATTATATATTATATATATACATATATATATATATATATAGTATATATAATATATATATATATATTATATTTTGAGTAAACACAATTTTTATAATGAAGGCTGAGTTAGATAATAATAAATAATAATGTAATAATAATTAATAATAATAATAATTAATAATATAATATCATAATAATAATAATAATAATAATAATAATAATAATAATAATAATAATAATAATAATAATAATAATAATAATAATAATAATAATAATAATAATAATAATAATAATAATAATAATGCAATACTAAGAATTAATCCACTTTTGCTTAGGGTAAGACACTTTTATTATTCTTCCTTTTGCTACACGTTTGAATTTATATGAAGCATAAGACGAGCCTGAAAGACTAGAATCGGATCTTGGTGTCTTAGAAATATCATCCAAATCTGCTAATCTGCACGTGTTCAAGATTAAAGTTCAGGGAAAATTAATAGTCTGAAGTTCCTGTTTGATACTTGGCCATTCAGTTACAGCACCCTTCTTCCAGTCACGTTAGAGATCTGCTATCAAGTCCACAATATTTGATCATTTAACCCTCGCGAGTACGGGTGAGCAAATTATACGCGCAGGTACTCGTGGGTCATATTTTGCCCACACCCTATTTTCTAGCTTTCTTTTTATTTTTTGCCACTTTTTAAGTACGGATTATGTAATTCAGTTCTTTTAAAGTTGTTCTGTAGAGTTTTGTTAATTTTTGTTTGTTATTATTATTTTTAAAAAATTTTTGAAAATTGAGATTTGGGCGACCTTGCCAGGATAGTTTTTTTTTTTGCCCGAATCAGCACAAAATTAAAAAATTAATAAAAAAAAAACTATACATAGAATATTGTTCACATTTGGCTGTTATATTCCTAGATACGTACTAAATCAATTTTTTATATCAATATAGCCCAAAAAATTAGCTGAAAATATTTATATTCGATTTTACCCTCGCGAGTACTTGTGGGTCATTTTTTGCCCACGCCACTTTAACTCTTCGTAATTTTTTTATTTTTGAACCAATTGTTATGAAATTTTGTGTACATATATTTCAACATGTCCCTGAGGAATACCTGGAACGAGAAAAAAATTGAACAGAAAAAAATTTGATTTTTTTAAAAAACAAAATAGTGTGGGCAAAATTTAACCCACGAGTACTCGCGAGGGTTAACTATTTCGCCATCAATGATGATTTGACCTAATTCATTCCATGTTGATTGTTCTGTTAAAATATTATATAACGCGATCCCTGATTTGCGAGCTTTATTCGGTAAACTCTCCTCCAGGATATTTTTAAAGTTATCTTCTTTCTTCACTTCACGTTTTACATCTGGTGGTAAATTTGAATCCTAGGAGAACGTCTTATTTAGTGCTGTATGTAGATGCAAGCCTTTGAGGTTTAATAATTTCTGCATGGCGTCTTGGTATAAGATACGTTTCTCGTGTATGTTAATGTCTGAATTTAATATCCGATACACTTCTTTCTCGTAATTGTTTATCTGTTCAACTTTAGGGTCGTATAAACTGAAAGGTAGAGTTTGCTGGTGGGGTTGTGTATCATTTAGTAGTCGATGATTCTGTTGATAAAGCTGATGGTTGTGATGTGGAGTTTGTAATGAGACTGGTAATGCATGAGATTGGGAGTGTAGAGGGTGAGTTTGGGGGTTTTGCCAAGAAGAAGTATTATTACACTTCATTTTCTCATACTCATTATACGGAAGTACAGCCACCTTCTTCATTATGCAGATATCCACTTGGTAATCAAAGGAGCAATGACTGAGAAAAGTAGATGTAGGAATACACCGCCCCCCTTCTGTAACAGTTTCTTTTTATTTTTCAGATGTTTAATGTTATGGGAGAACTTTTTAATGATGTTTCTATGTCGGCGTAGCTTTACCTTCTGAGGTCTGTTTAAAGGAGCATTACCCTTTATAAGATTTAAGTAGAGCTCGCATACACACTGGACGAATTTCTCATCCTCACAGATTAGTTTACGCTTTTCAACGGGTTTCATCTAAAGTGCTCATTATTCAGGAATGTACACAGTTTCTATCTCATGCGGCAGAATGTTGATTCGGAGCAGAACTCTATGCGTGTTCCTGGGATGAAGTTCACACAGTAAGTACCCGTAGGGATTTGATGTAACTTCTTTATATATTTTCAGGAACTCTTTTCTTGCTAGTGGGAACATCTGAGTACCTAATACATTGACCTGGTTCATAACTCTTCTCTGCCCAAACAGAACTGTGTATTTAAAGAAACAGTCCTCATATGCTTGCTTTGACGAAAAATGTTCTGTGTAAGGAAAACTACAGAGATATTTAAATGATGCGAGTACACCGTGAACGTTTCGGCTATACCCTCGTTCAACCTGTGTAGCACATCGCCAAACACTGTAACTTTATGGCATTGCACATTATTCAATGATTTAATATCATATATACCTTCATGGAATTCTATTACATCTTCATATTCATTAAACTTCTTTTAAAATACACTGTAACACCAGATTATCTTCGCAGGGGTATGCTAAAAAATTTCAGCTTGCCTTAAGATATTTAATAGCAGAAAGGTTTTCCCACAGCCTGTAGGACCTGCCACCATGCATGTCGCGGCTGTAGAACAGAATTTATACACCCATTACTCTAGGTGCTCCAATGTATAAATTGTAATTTATGAAAGTTTAGCGTGGAGAAGCATATATATTAGTATAAATATAATATATATACTACTAGATATATATATAGTAGTATATATAGTATATATATAATATATACTATATATTATAGTAGTATATATATTATAAATGGAAATAATATTTAAGGATAGTTAAAAACATCTTGCCTCATTTAAACCTTTATTAGCATAATTAGGAATTAGAGATAATCATTGTACATACAGTACTAATTAAAATATTTAAAAAGGTTGTTAAATATATTTACAGTTCAATTAACATAAACATTACTCAACATTCACAGGAGCTTTAATGAGGACTTACATAATAATTAAAACCTCTAAATCTTTTACAAATTATTGCCAGCATTTATATCGTTATCCACAGTAGTTCTTGCCTCACAATAATATCCGAAGGCACATATGCTAAAAAGCTCTCTGCAGATTATCATAGTAGTGTCTTACATTCTGAATCAGCAGCATAAATACGTTCCAGCCCGCCGCGCCCAGTGTTCTCTAAATAGCATAGATGGAATTGTTGCACCATCTTATAGAATTTGGAGAGTTTCCAATGATGAGGTCTCCCCAAAGAACATCATATTTTCAAAATTTACCAAAATAGATTTAAGAATGCGACACCAAAATGCCATGTATTTCTTGAATATAGAACATAGGGTAATGTAAAGTGAAAATTATAGAAAAAAAGCTAAATCTTTAGGAGTTAGAATCTTTTATTAAAAACAGAGTGTTTCACAACGTAATGAATATAATTATGGTTCCTTATATTATAAAACCATAATGATTGAAATTTCACTTAAAAAAACGTCAAATTTGACAGAACACCTAAAAATACTAATTAATAAAAATCGCTTTTTCGTTGGCGTTTGACCAATGTGTATGTACAATGACACACACAGTCAATACCATAAATCTTTATTCAAAATGACTGAAAATACCGATTAAAACCAATTTTAGACATTTACTCTATAATAATTCTCAAAATGTTTTGAAATTTAGTTAAAACACTCACTAGAAAAGTTATACCAAGCATGATGGAAATCTTCAAATAATTTTAAACAACACCAGACCGTGCGCAACCTACACTATTTAGATATGCATATAGATTTTTTATTTTATCTTAAAACAGTATCTTCACAATCTGAATGAAATATTGTTGGTATATAAAAAAACAAGGGATGGAGAAGTTTGAGGCGATTTCAACATGACAGAAAAAGGATGTACTACCAAGTAGTCTTGAGCTTCACATTTGGTCTAACCTTATTTGGAAAAATTTTGCATCTTCATATGAAAACATAAGCCATTATTCTTTCAAAAGCTTTTTGAGAATAAATCACGTTATAATCAATAACTAACAAAAATTATTAAGATTTACACAAATAATCTTCATACCTGTTATATATTACGGTAAGAACATTCGTATCGTGTAAAGAAACTTCTGAAAACTTTGTAATGCTGAAGAGAGAAAATAAAGAGATATAGCGTAAATATAAAAATTGCTTAGATATACTGAGTTTCTTTTCGAGCGGAAAAACACGTGTATCTTTTTCACCAACTAATTAGAAACATGATTCTTACTTTTTTGGTGACACACAAAACAAAATATTGAATCAATTACAAAAACTAAAGAGGAACATCGTATATTATTAACACCAAAGACAGCTAACACACAAGAAGTCTCTCTGCCTTTTTCTGCTGAGATTGCTGTAAGTGTTTGAATGTATAACAACCATATATGTTTTCAAATTCTGCAAAATACCCTAAAATCAAACTCAATTTCTCGGAGGATGCTCTAATCACAAAATAATTTACAAATATGTATGAAATCTCGGAGAGGCAATTTTCAGAACTTTTCCAGGATTATCTTATAAACAATTTGAGTATGTGAAAAATTTATAACATATCGATATGTAATTCTTTGTTAATTTTAAAAATTTTGATAATTGTAATGAACGTTACTTTGCGCTTATTTGCTATTGTGTTTTATGCATGCAATATTTTTGTATATAGAAATATTACTATTGGAAACAAACTAAAATTTACGAGTAGTGTTATGACGTTGGCCTATTAGTATGGGAATAAAAATCACTGTTCAAATTTTAATGCACCCTACACACTAATTTTAATAAAATTACACTTGTTTCACGCTTGCTTTATATAGAAGGATTATGACTCTGTGAAGGTTAATCGTGATATTCACAGTGAAAATAGAACATTTTTAAGACGTCGTAAAGAACTTGTTCACCGCTTAACAGCTGAAGAGGCGATGGTTTTAAAATATGCAGCTAGACCTACACATAGACTAATTAAATTCAAAATGAAACATCAAAACATTTTAAAGTTATATGATAAATAAAGGAAAGTATTGAAGAACTAATCCAAATATTTAAGGATTTTACACAACAATAGAAGTCTACAAAGAATGATATAAATAGGATACAGGAAACTCTATCGTACATTTTACAGACAATTGCCAAAATTGTGAATGCGAACAATTTAAAGTAGAGAAAAATGTGAGAGTCGTTTATATTTACTCACAAATACTTCTTCACACACAATTTTTTTATCAATAACACCACAAAAGTTTTCAACACTGAATGGAAATAATGGAACATTTCTCACCCAACACTTAGCGACTAATACTTAGAAATATACTCTCTTCGTTCCCTCTCGCCTTCCATTGTCCATGGGATATTGTTGTGTTATAGTATACCTATATTTATAACAATATTTGTTTTTAATATCCTCAAATCAGTATTTCATTTAGAGAGTTGTCGAAAACCTTCTTTTTAATAACACTAGCATAATTTTTAAATTATTACTACAAAATTATCGCTTTTCTTTAAATCTTCGCCTATTACACACAATTTTTTTATGCAACTATTGACATTATCAAAATGTACCGATTCTACTTTCTAAAATACTTACGAAACATTTGATATTTGACTTAGCGAGTTAAAATTCTTAAGATTGTGTCAGTTTCCTATGTAACGATATAAACAGAGTAATATATTTAGTGATATTTAAGTAAAATATGAAAACGATTAACTGTAACAGTTGTACACAAACAACTCTGAGCAACTTTCAAAAAAGAACGTATATTGCCGCCAAGCACAAAGGGTTATGTACTGTTAGTCTTCAAATTCAGTTGTAGGTACATTTATAAGTGTTACTAAAACTTTTACATCTTTAATACGCTATCCAATACTAGTCTTTAATATTTTACAGGTATGTAATAATATCCCAGAATATTTACTTTCACATACCCATAATGGTGCGTAAAAAAGCCGCATAAGATGTTTCTAAAATGATAATAAATTCTTATAAACTTTCACCACACTTAAAACCAATGCTGTGTTTAAAATTTTTCACGGCCCACAAATTGTAAACTCTTAAAGAAGTACGATTTTTCACTGCTACCACATCTATCTAACCAATTGAAATAGGTTTTTGGTTTAATATACTCACTCTTGTAGATAAGCATTGACAGCGTTTTATTAAAGAAGGAATATTTATTACTTATTTGGGAACGAATAATTATATTGTGCTAATTACAATATAGAAAAATGTCAAATATTCATATATAAAGCTAAGAAAGCCAAAGTTTGTTTCTATATATAACATAGTCATTTTATAGTGATTCTTCCATTCTTATATATAGAATATAGAGTTATTTTAAATAAATAATAGAATAAATTCAAATTAAATTATGAATTTTAATTAAATAATAATATAATAACCAAATTAGGAAATATAATAATTATCATATATATAAATATATATAAAATAAAATAAAACCTTAATATATATATAATAAATCATAAAATAAAATAATAATAAATTATACATATTTTCTAATAAAAATATATAGTAAAAAATAATCAAATATAAATTTATCAACAATTACAAAAATATAAATAGAGATCTTTATTTCAAATAGGAAAGAAGAAAGTATAAATATTTCTCCTAAATTTTTCAATACATTTTAAAAAAAATTATAATTTAGATTTAATAATAATGTGCTAAAAAATATCTTTATCATCATTAATTAAGAAATGTTCAGATTATTGTTACATTCGATATTTTTTCAAGGAGCAAATTATGATAAAATAAATTAAATATAATTCAGTCTGAATTTATTGTTTCCATAAGACTATAATATCAAAAGTAATACATGATAAGATTAATATATATAATAAATAGTTATTAGTTAGTCGATATCTCTTATATTTATATAACGACTATTCTGAAATAGACGATAATTTACAAAAAATTCGATAAATATTCTATACAACGTAAAAATTGTCATTATCGAGTCTTGCCTATATAGCTTCTGTGATTCTTTTTATAGTTAGAGAGTAGATAGTAATTGGTGTTACTTCTTAATATTTACGCTTCTGTTTCTTTTGTGCTCTTAAATTGATCATATAGAGCAGGGGTGGGTATTTTCTAGAGACTGTTTTATCATTATATGTTACTTAATTTTTACATAAATATATATATTCAATATACAATATTGAAAAAATATTATATAATATAGTATAAATATTCTTATAAATATAATTTGAATATTTTAAACGTAATATCTTAATAATAGTAATATTAATTCGTACAAATTAATATATAGTAATATCAAATGTATTAATAATATATATATATATTCATTGAAATAAATATAATCTAATAAGGTGAATATTATCATAATTAATATCATATAATTATACTATTAATTATTTTACCAGTAAGTCTTAAATTGACGTTTATTTTAAAAAATTACAATAATTAATATTTGATTTATATATATTCCATATGATATTTCCATTAGTTGTTAAAACCTGTTTAATAAAAAATTTTCTAACTTCTAAAATTACGCTTTTTCTTAATTTCACCATTAAATTATTTAAAACTCTAAAAGTACGATTTTTTCCATTTTAAATTATTTGGTAAATCTTAAAATCTAGGTTTTCAACGGTATTTTAAGCATCTGAACATATAATGAATGGTTTCCCATTGAAATACAATTTTTCCAAAACGCAGAAAAGCGAATTAAATAATAGTTTTAGGTGTAAATGAACGGTGTGAGGTATTTTTTATAATGAAAATTTGTTATTTTTATTTTGGGTTTATTTTATTTATTTTTTATACCAAATATTTTTCATTAGTTGTGTGAAAACCTGTTTATTAAAAAATTTATAACTTCTAAGAAGTACGCTTTTTCTTAAAATTCACATTACAAATTTAGAACCTTTTAAAGTACGATTTTTACCTAAAATTTGCAACATTTTGAAACATATTATTTGGAATTCCTTAAAATTGAGTTTTTAACGGCCCCATTTTTAGCATTTGAAAAAATAAGGTTTAATTGAAATGCAATTTCATAATATATATGAAAACCTGTAAGGTTATAATAAGTTTGTTAGGTATTGTCTATTATTGACGTTTTTTAATGAAATTCTAAATATTGTTTTTTATATACAAAAATATTTTCAATAGAAGATGTGAAAACCTCTTTTAATAAAAAATTTAACTTCTAAAGAGTGTTACGCTCTTTCTAAATTTCACATTAGCAAATTTAGAACTCGTTAAAATGTATGATTTTCCTAAGTGTTCAACATTTGAAAATATTTGGTAAGATCTTAAAATTAAGTTTTTAAACGGTATTTCAGCATTTTGAAAAAGTAATGTGTTTCATTGAAATGCCAATTCAAAAAGCAGAAAAGAGAATTATTAAATAGCTTTAGGTTTCTTAAATCGACCGTCTTTTTAATTTGAAATTTCACGATATTGTTTTTGTATTATAGCCAAATATTCATTAACCTTGAAAGTAATATAAAAAAAGTTTTAAGAATAAATATAAAACATATAAATATCTTCTAAAAAAAAATATATTACCTAATAATAAATTCTTGTGTTTCTTCAAGAAAGAGTTAAAGTTCATATATTTAGTATTATTATAACTACACATTTGACCGAAGAGATTGTACGATCTTCTCAGTTTTTAACGTACATAGTCACGATTCAGTTTTTATGAAGATCTGTCATTAAGAAGTATATATCTGAAAATTTAGTTTTAATATGCGGGATTGTATCACAATGCATGTGAAAAAACATAAACAGAGGTAATGAAAACTACAATTTAGTTTCATTATCTAACGCACATGTTGCACGATATGTTTGTCAAAAGAGAGTCCACCAGTCAAGCACCTAAGAAAGATCGCCTAACGAGAAGAAAAATATTAGCACAATGTAATATAACAGTATATTCTAAAGTGGTGAAGTTTACATATAATTGATGCTTACACGAAAATTGTCAGTATTATTATTGTTCATACCATTGATGCAGCCGAGAAATTTTCTATGATAATTGTGCCCCAAAGTCCAGTAGATTATTAGCGTAAATATAATAATATGACTAGCAACTTCGAAGAAATTAACTCTGCTATTCTAATAGAATTCTCAAATTACCACAATTATTTCGGAGACTATAACTTAACAGACGTCTACGAATTATTTCTATGTGCGCTGTATGAATGACGAACATTTGAAAGTTATTTGTAAATCTTATAAATATATGTAGGATGCGTTATGACTCTGCTATCTAATTTTCATCACTTTCTGCAAATCATCTTACATTAATTTTTCATTTGAAATAATGCAATTTTCTACAAATATTCCTGAGAGAAATATATATTTTAGTTCATTAAATTTAGACTTTTTAATTTAAAATTCTAATAATTAAGTTATTTATATACAAAATATGATGCAAAATGACTGTGAAAAACCGTTTAAATAAAATAAAATATATTACTATATAGCTATATAAAGTATAAACTCTGGCATTATATAATATATTCATCAATTATCTAATTATTAGAACTACTTTATAATAAGGTGATGTGGAAAAGCTATGTATTCCTAAATTTCAACAGCATTGTGCAAAAAATTTGTAAAATTCTTATTTAAAAATATAGTGATATAACAGCGGTGTTTTTTATATCCAATGACCAGTGTAGGTAGCACATTTTAGTGTTCAGTATATTTTGTGAAAATGTAGTAAAGTTTCCCATAGATATTGCATACTGTGCTAATTAAATCCCATTCCTCCTGTTACAATAAAACATGTATATCTCGTGATAGCCACAAAATTTCGATAACAAAAACACCTAGTAATAGTAAATAAAATATATATGAGTAAGAAATATAGTATAATTAATAAGTTATTATGTTAATAGGACGAAATAATAAATTTGACGTTTATTAAAAAAAAGTGAAAAAATTTATCTAAATTATTATTGCATATAATTATAAATGTCCAAAGATTTCTAACTAATTAAAGAGTGTAAAAACCTGTTTTAATAAAAATTTTTAAACTCATAATAATAATATATATACGCTTATTTCTTATAAATATAATATTCAACATTACTAAATTATATAGTACAATTAAAATTATTTATCATAGAAATTTATAATAATTTAAACCTAATTGCTTGATGATTATTTGGTAAATCTAAATATTGAGTTTTTTTAGAGCGGTTCAATTATCTTCAGGCGCATCCAATTTTGATAAAAAAATATCTTGTAAGTTTATCTGATGTCTATTGTGTTAAGGCAAAAGTTCAATCGTCTCGAAGCTATAGTTAGAATGATTTGACAACACTTTGTGCATAACTGTAATTTTGGGAGTAACATTTCTCTACCCATTATTAAGTAGTACGTATTTTATTTTTAATGTTAAATACATTCTTTTAATCATAGGTTCATGCAAATGATGTCAGTTTTTTTTTTTTTTTTTAGATATTTATCTAAAATGACACTTCATTTTATTACTTATTAATGAAAATATATGGCGGAAAAGCTCTAGGAATAATCATCATAAAAAAATAATAATAATAATATTACTATTATTATTTTCTCTTTCTTTATCATACGCAACATGCGTAGAAAATAGAATAGTTAAGTAGTCATTCACATGACGTAAGTCGAATGGAAAGCTCCCCCCGACATCCCCTTAAGTGAGAGCTCGTCGCAGTCAGAAGAATCGACTCTAGGGGTCCATCTCCTGGGATAGGCCCACAACCATACCCCCCTCAGGAAACATCGTCTTTCACTCCTATTATGCACCTTTCTTCTCGCCTCTGCCAAGCTTATATTTCCCTCAAACATTCCTTTACGGACTCAAACCACTTTTTCTTCGGCCTCCCAGGTGGTTGATTTCCGGCACACTCATAACTAAACATCCGCTTAACCAACTGACTATCATCCATCCTTTCTATATAACCAAACCATCGTAATGCACTCGTTTATTCCCTCATTTACAATTTTCTTTACACCTCATTACTCAATAATACGTTCATTCCTCATTTTATCAATTCTTCTCATATCTAACATGCCCCTACGATTGTCCATCTGAACAGATTGTACCTTAGGTCTATAACTCTTATTCCATACCATAGTTTCATTACTATACATTAACACAGGTAACAATATACTATCATGCAAAATCCTAGCGCACTCAAGGCATAGTCCCTTTGTATCCATCAAGGATTTGACTAAGCCAACCAACTTCCTATCATTGACAACTTTCCTACCACACTCTGCATCATCCGTTCCTTTTTCATCCAACATTATATCCTAAATATTTAGACTGGGATACTTGTTCCAATTGCTCACCATCCAACATGACGTCACACCTCCGCGGTGTGCGTCATGTTGGATGGTGAGCAAAGCTTCCCTATCAATCCTGTCTTACGCTTGTTGCAAGTCCATAAAACCTTAATACAATTTCTTTTCTCATTTTCCCAATCATTTGTTCCAATGTAAAAATTTGATTTACAAATCCTCTACCATTATTATTATTATTATTATTATTATTATTATTATTATTATTATTATTATTATTATTATTATTATTATTATTATTATTATTATTATTATTATTATTATTATTATTAGGTTAAAGAATTAACTCGAGAAGAACTGCCTGCAAGAATGAGGTTCCAGTTTTGGAGAGAAACAGTTGATAAGATTTATGAAAGTAAAGTTACAAACAATCCTGTGGCAAAAGCCTTGTACATTGTGAGTGATTAAATATATATATATATATATATATATATATATATATATATATATATATATATATATATATATATATATATATATATATATATATATATATATATATATATATATATATATATATATATATATATGTTGGTGGTAGGCTTCTGAATGGAATCAAAAGTATGTATGACGATAGTGAAGCGTGTGTAAGAATAAATGGTGTCAATGGTGATTGGTTTAGGATTAACAGCGGAGTAAGACAGGGTTGTGTTATGTCTCCTTGGTTATTCAATGTGTATATGGATGGGGTTATGAAAGAATTCGAGGTGGGGATGGCAGGGAAGTAGTGATTTAAATGATGAGATGGAGAGGTGGGAGGTGCCCTACCCTATTATAATGGATAGATTTGGTTCTGTGTGGCGAATCTGAAGAGAGTTTGAGAGGGTTGGTGGAGAGATTTCAGATTGTATGTAGAAAGGAGGGGTTTGAAAGTCAACGTAGATAAGAGTAAGGTTATGGTTTGTGAGTGAGGACAGTCCCTCCAGTGTGAAGTTATGTTGGGTGATGAGCAACTGGGAACAATAATCTGAGTTTAAATATTTAGGGTATGTGTTGGATGAGAAGGGAACGGACGATGCAGAGTGTGGCAGGAAGGATTGTATGGCACAGGGAAGGTGGCTGAATTGCAAGGTAAATCGTTGAGGTGAATGTAAAGGGATATTAAGTCTTGAAGTGTGCTAAGGGTTTTACATGAGGTATGTTTGTTACCTGTGTTATTGTATAATGTAGTGGGAACTATAGGTCAAGAAGTATAGATCTAAGATTCAATGTGTTCAGATGGACAATGCTCTCAGGGGTGTGCTAGGTGTGAGAAAGAATTGATAAAGAGGAATGAATATATTAGAGAGAGGTGTGGTGTGAAGGGATAAATGAGAGAGAATAAATGAAAGTATGTTGAGATGGTTTGGTCATATGGAAAAGGATGAATGATAGTGGATTTGGTTAAGCGGATGTATAATTGTGCGAGTGTTGGGAACCGACCAGCTGGAAGACCGAAGAAGAAAATGGATTTGAGTCGGTAAACGAATGTTTGAAAGGGAGAAATGTGAGCTTTGGTAGAGGCGGAAGAAAAGTGTATAACAGGAGTGAATAGCGGGGTTTTGGGAGTGATAAGTTTGTGGCCCACCTGGGCCCAAAGGGATGACCATACTTTGACGATCTACCATAGTGAGGGTCCATGCTGTCCCCATGAAGCTTTAGGGTGGATTTTCTGACTGCGATGGGTTCCCACTAATTAACCAAGTACTGAGGGGGCGGTAAGGTTGGGCTTTCTTTGCGACTTGTGTCATGTTCTTCTACTGCTTTTCTTTTCCGATGCCCGTCGCGCACCTTACTCCAATTCTTGGGAAAATATAAGGAAGATGAAGAAGAAGAAGGGTACATATATATATATAACCTTATATATAATATATATATATATATATATATATATATATATATATATATATATATATATATATATATATATATATTTATATATATATATATATATAACTATATACTGCTATACTATATACACGATACAGCTAACATGTAGTATAACAACAATAACAACCAACCAATATATATATACACTATAATATATATGTATATTATATATATATATATATATGTAACTATATATATATATATACTATATATATATATATATATATATATATATATACTGTAACCAATTATATAACTTATATATATATATATATATAATATATATATATATATATATATATATATATATATATATATATATATATATATGCAGATGTTAAAATAAGAAAGCTCGTCTGGAAGTTTAACTATTACTTACGTTTCATTAATGTAGAATGAATAAGCAGTTTAATCACATGTTTTGATAAATAATTGTTAACTTCCCAAAGTAAATGAGTTACTTTTCTTCTATTGTATCGGTATTGGCACCTAAAAAAAATAGAGTATCGGTATCGGTCTCTTTTCTGATATCGGTACATCTCTAATTAAGACTATTTATAATGTAAAGATATAATTTTATTTAGTTTTTATTTATTTTTGACTGAATATTCATTTCGGCCTTCAAATTTTCCTTGACATTTAAAATATGTATATGTCAGGACCCACCCTGTGTGGCCGCTTCTTTGTGAGCCGTGGTGGGCCCTGTCCATTGACTAAAAATATATATACTCTCCCTTACCATACCTATATATATGCTTATATATATATAGCATAACATATATACTTACCGCCATATATATATATAACCCAACCTTATATGCTGCCACCCTATACCTCATATCTCCTCCATAACTACTTACTATATATATATATAATATATATATATACTTTATACTATATATATATATAACCCTTTATAGCATAATATATATATATATATATACTGCTCAACTCCAACTGCTTTCCAATATATGCTGTAACTTGCTTTCTGTAACTCTTCTTCCTATATATATATATATAACAACAACATATATATATATATATTTATTCTTCATTATTCTCACTTTTATTTCCCCTAGGTTGCGGGATGGGTGCGTAGCATGCGTATTCGGAAAGAAAAGCAGTAGAAGAATATGACAAAAGTCGAAAAGAAAGCCAACCGCTTTACCGCCCCCTCTGTACCATTAATTAGTGAGAACTCGTCGCAGTCAAAATCCATCCTAGAGCTTACGGGACCTTGATGGACCCTCACTATGGTAGATCGTCAATGTAGGGTTCTTCCCTTAGCCCAGTGGGCTAACTAGGGATTGGGAAAAAAAAAACGTTTTTTTTTCAAATCGTGTTTTTCAAGAAAAAAACATGTTTTGTTCATGTTTTTTTGTTTTTCAGTTTTTTAGTTTTTTTCGTTTTTTTCTTAATGTATTTTTTTAAAAATATAAAAAGAGGCTATGCGATCTATTTCGCAGGAAGTATTTTCATTTTCAATATAGGACGATACTTGAAATTAAACAAATATTCCATTATGATTTATAAAAATAGCGAAACTACGAAATCATTTACGGTTCAGTTCAATTCGGGTGTTTAACCGTTTTTCGCATTTATCATTGAAACGCTTTCGCGTTTCGTGCGCCGCTTCAAAGACAAAAAAGGAGGAAACGGTGAAAATGAGTGGCAT
>JABUQX010006637.1:17500-25000 GCA_015478945.1 Trachelipus rathkii | reverse complement strand
CATATATAACATGAATTTATGATTAAAAGATTTGTAAAATAAATATTACTTAGACATGCAAGCTGAGCTGATATTTTGTTTCTATGATTTCCCATTTTTAATAATGTTTACGCCCAACCAACATGTTTGAGCAATTTGAAAACATTTTATAAAACACTTGTCAGTTCATTATTTCATATACATATAAGATTTTAATCAATTCATATTAATATTATGTATATATATATATATATATTTATATATATAACATAACATACATATAAATATATATATATACTCTCTATATATATATCTATCTTGCTACACTCTATATATACATTTATATTCTTCATCTTTCTTCCATTTATATATATATATATATATATATATATATATATATATATATATATATATATATATATATATATATACAATATATATATATATATATATATATATATATATATATATATATATATATATATATATATATATATATATATATATATATATATATATATATATATATATATATATATATATATTATTATTATATTTATATACATATATATATATATATATATATATATAATATATATATATATATATATAATAACATATATTTATACTACTATATATATTAATATATATATATATATATATATATATATATATATATATGTACATTCGGTAGGATCTTTCTCCTGTAAATTGTTTGTGGGAAAAAAAAAAAAAAAAAAAAGAGATAACAATTGGTTGTCGTTAATTTTACTTTTTCTATGTGTACATAATCAGACAAAATCGTGGTGCCAGATGCGTGTTTTTCTTTTTTTTAAACAATACAATATGAAATAAATATAAAAATAAATTACATTAAGTGAGGTTATGATACGTTAAGTAAGGTTATGTTGAGTTACGTTAGTTTACATAGATTTAAACTTTAATATTTCTTTAATTAGCTTCTTCGTATTACAAACTTATTTCTTGGCAACTTTAATCTTTATGCTTATTGGTTAAAATACCTTCTAAAGAGAGAAAAATAAAAAACTTTAATAAATATACTTTTCTTCATCTTTATCTATTACTCTCTCTCTCTCTCTCTCTCTCTATATATATATATATATATATATATATATATATATATATATATATATATATATATATATATATATATATATATATATATATATATATATATATATATATATATATATATATATATATATATATATACATATATATATCTACATATATATATATATATATATATATATATATAAATATATATATATATATATACATTTATATATATATATATACTATATATATATATATATATATATATATATATATATATATATATATATATATATATATATATATATATATATATATATATATTCAGTTTATATCCACCACCACTTCCCTCCAACTCATTTTATATGTCTGTTTTATGAGCTTTCTTCCTAAATGCCAGCACAGCTCTCTCTCTCTCTCTCTCTCTCCTCTCTCTCTCTCTCTCTCTCTCTCTCTCTCTCTCTCTCTCTCTCTCTCTCTCTCTCTCTCTGGGCTTAACACTAAGAAGGCGTATGGTCCTGACAGTATACCTCCTGTGGTTTTTAAAACTTGTGGATCTGAGTTTTCCTCCTGATTTGGTAAACTAGTTCGTTTTTGCCTATCAATCAATTTCCAATTTTCCTTCTTGCTTAAAAAGCGAGCTTATTCAACCTCTACCGAATAGGGGAACGCTCTCAACCCTCTAAATTGTTTCTCTTTATTTATTTAATTTTATTTTTTACTTCAAAATTTTCTAAAGTTTTTGACTTTGTCCTTAACGGGAAGTTCTTGAAACAACTTAAATATTTTAATCTCATCTCAGAGAGTATGACTTCTGTTTATTTGCATTGCACTTTTACTCTATTATGACTCTTGGTTGTTCTTTGGCAATTTGGGGGAATCTATTGCTGTAGCGCTGGACATATCGCAGGCCTTCGATATTTATCCTTTTCTTTGATTTCCTTTCTGATCCTTCGAAATCAACTATTGCAGACGGCCACTGCTCATCCTTGAAATCTATAAATGGTGGTGTTCCTCAGGGTTCTGTTCTATCCCAACTCTTTTTCTCCTTTTCATCACTAATCTTCTAGCTGTCACTTCCTCTTCTATCCACTCTTTTGTCAGCAACTCAAACTCTTATTACTTCTTTGAATTCGAAAGACGTCCCACACAACGGCAATTAGCCACAATCTATCAGAGTGATCTTGGAGAAAAAGATCTCTGAACTTTCTTATATCACAAATTGGTTCAAATAAAAATGGTCGTTTTCAGTGTTCTCAAAAACTTACTTCCATCATCTTTCCACTCGACATAATCTTCAGCGCAGGAATAACTTGTTCGAAAGCACGCAACACAAACCTTTGTCTGGTCTTAAAATGCTTGGCTTTTCTTTCTCTTGTGATCTTTCTTGAAAGAATCATATCAGCTCACTTACCAAACAAACTTCAAAGAGATAAGTTCTTCACACCACCCCAATTTCATGTTCTTTATAGGGGTTTCGTTCTCCCCTATATGGAGTATATCTCGCACGTCTCTCGTGAAAGAGTTCCGAACTTTTTTTATTATCAACTCTTTCGTTGTCGAATAGATAGGTCACTCTTATTATTGCATCGGACACAGCTCTCTCTCTCTCTCTCTCTCTCTCTCTCTCTCTCTCTCTCTCTCTCTCTCTCTCTCTCTCTTATGAAACTCTCAAGTCGAATACCTACTCCATTGAGAAGGACTAGTGCTAAATGTCTTTCCACACAGTCTCAATATTTCTTTGATCACCTCTCAAACCCATGACTTGTTCTCCATGCTCAATCTCGCAAATACCACATACACTAATGCCAAATTTATCTGAAATGCCAAATTTATCTATTTTCCTCAACTTACATATTTAGAGATGGGTACTGGTGCATTCAGAGAAATGAAAAAGGGGATGATTGTTCATAGGGTAGCGGAGGATAAAAGAGCATTAAGTAGTCTATGAGAAGTATGAAAAAGGGAAATTTATCTTAGAAGGCAAAACTAAATTTGCTTGAATGTGTATTTGCCACATGGGGGACGAGGACATTAAATTCTAAGATAAAGAAAAATATTGGAAAATTGAAAATGAAGAACTTACGAAATATTTGAGGGATAAAGAGAAGGAATGAGATTAGAAACGTAAAGATAAATAATATGTACAGCTAGGAGAGTATCAAGGGTTACTGAGATAATTTAGATAGGAGCTCAGAATGAACGTCAGGAGACTGGCTGAGAACGTTTTTATGTCAGAGGTAATTTAGTAAAACAGAGAAAGGGGGAAAACTCAAAGAGAGTGGTTTCATAGAGTGAAAGAAATCCATTCATATGAATAGAAATGGAATTTTTATGGGTAAACAGGTCACTTGGAGAAGAGTTTTGCATTGGATTATATATATATATATATATATATATATATATATATTAGATATATTATTAGTTATATATATATATATATTATTATATAAATAATATATATATATAAGTATAAGTATTATAGTATATTATATGAAGAGGATAGATAGAATATAATATAAAGTATTTATGTATAGAATATATATATATATATATATATATATATATATATATATATATATATATATATATATATATAGAAAAGAGGAAGAGTTTAGATTGAATATATAAGTATATAATTATATAGATTTAGGCTAGGAAAGTATTACGTATTACCAGAAAAGGAGAAAGGAATGATATTTCCCCTTAAGACTGAAGGAACTCCCCTCTAAAATATTCATTCTTGTTCTATCCCAAATTATAAATGAAAGATCGAGTTCGTGGCTCTGATGCAACACCTAATTATATAAAAGAAAATTGTTGCAGGCAATTGCAATGCTTATTTAAATATAAGACAGAGAGTAGTTCCTTAGAGATTAAGGAGAGCTTACTCAAGAAAAAAAAGGATTAAAAAAAAAAACAAGAAAGAAAGCAACAGTGAGTAGGAGAGGGGAGAAGAATTGGTAATAAGAGGAAAAAGAAAAAGAAATTAAAAGAAATGTTAGTATTGAAATAAAAAAAAAATAAATCGATTGAGCAAGATTACAATCATTTGATTAACAAAGGTAAGTAAATATCTAAAAACAGAATTGCAAACTCACTGAATATCATAAGAAGCACTAAAAATATATTTAATTTTTTATAAAATGAAGATTATTGGAAAATATAGATAATACATGAGTATATATATTTAGTATAATAATATATATATATATATATATTATATATTATATATATAGATATTATATAGAATATATATATATAGATATATATATATATATATACTAATACCATCTATATGATAATTATAATATATGAAGTAGATATATACTATATATATAATATTTATATGTATTATATATACTAGAATAAATATATATAAGAAATACGTCGAGGGATATCCAGTGTATAAAAGATTTTTGGTTATATATTCTCCTACTTTATATATAATAATATATACATATAGAGTAATAGTAGTATAATATATATCATTACTTAATGATATAATCTGGACATCTTTTGATTGGCACAAAAGCACAACTACTCTGAAAACGCATATATGAAAAGCTATTTTACAGAAAACAGCATCTTAGATATAAAGAACACCAGCATTATAAGCAAAACCGATGAAAGGGCAGAGTGCGAATGAAATCGTCAGACATTGTATGATCGTTAAAAGCGAAGCGTAAACGATATTTTATACATTTCCCAAGTGTGGATAGGTGCAAATTACGATCTCCTGACGCAAAAACAGGAATAATTAAGAAAATATGATGTAAATAGTTAATATATGAAAGGAGAGATGGGAATACAACGGAAGAAGAATACTAATTTATGATGTGGTAAGTAGAAAGATATAAACATTGTTTTACGCGTATAAGAAAAAGCTTCGACTTGAAATTTGATTCAGCAGTGTGAGTATAGTGCGAGACATCACTATCACGTGAGTAGTGAAGAATAACATATAATTAGCAAACAAAAACACACACGAAGAATATAATATATAATATATATATCATATATATATATATTAGACTAGTAATATATATATATATATATATATATATATAATTATAATAATATAATAATATATATATAATATAATAAATAGATATATATATATATTGATATAGAATATAATTATGATAAATATATAATATATATTATATATATTATAGATAGTATATATGATATATATATTATATGAAGTAAATAGTATTGAAAATGTCAAGATAACATATGTACAAGTGAACGTATTTGAGAGGATATTCAATGTTTATTTTTGAATTTATCATATAACAACAGAATGGAAAGGGTGTTTAAAACATTATAGAAGAAATAAATTACATAGAGATAGGAAAAGAAGTAGAGGAATATATATATAACTATATAGATATATAATATAATAGATAGTATAATGTAATATATATTTATAGTATATAAATATATAATATATATAGTAAGTTTATATATATATAGAATATATGAATATATATATATATAGCATAGGTGATCCCTCGCTCTATCGCGTTCACTTTTCCGGGCTTTCATTGCATTGCGTTTTTTTGAGTGTTCGCCAAAATTACGAATAATCATTTCGCGAGTATTTGATAATTTTTTTTTAGTAACGAGTACAGATATATATATAGAGTATATAGATATACGATATATATTATATGTGATATAGTACTAGTAAGTATATATATATAAAACATATGATATATATATATATAGTACTAGAGAAGAGATGGTGATGAGAAGAAGAGAGAGAGAGAGAGAGAGAAGAAGCAGAGGAGAGAGAGGAGAAGAGAAAGAGAAGAGAGATAAGAGAGAGAGAGGAAGGAGAGACAGAGAGTTAGTGGAGGACGAGAGGAGGAGAGGGAAGAGAGAGACGAGAGGAGAGGAGAGAGAGAGAGAGAGAGCGAAGGAGAGAGAAGAGAAGAGAGAGAAAGGAAGAGAGAGAGAGAGGAGAGAAGAGAGAGAGACGAGAAGAGAGAGAGAGAAGAGAGAGAGGAGAGAGAAGAGAAAGAGAGGAGGAGAGAATGGAGAGAGGAGAGAAGATGAGAGAGAGAGAGGAAGAGACGAGAGAAGAAGAGAGAGAGAAGTGAGAGAAGAAGAGAACGAGAGAGAGAGAGAGAGAGAATCGACAGCGCGAAAGAGAGAGAGAGAGAGAGGAAGAGAGAGACAGAGAAAGGAGAAAAAGAGAGACAGAAAGAGAAGTGAGAGGGAGAGCGAGAGGGAGAAGGAGAAGAGAGTGAGAGAGAAGAGAGAGAGAGAGATAGAGAGAGAAGAGAGAAAAGAGAGAGAAGAGAAAGAGAGAGAAGAAGAGAGAGAGAAGAGAAGAGAGCAGAGAGAGAGAGAAGAAGAGAGAGAGAGATGAGAGAGAGGAGAGAGAAAGAATGAGAGAGAAGAAGAGGAGAGGAGAGAGAGAGAGAGAAGAGAAGAGGAGAGACGAAGAAGAGAGAAGAAGAGAGAGAGAGAGAAGAGAGAGAGATGAAAGGAGAGAGAGAGAGAGATGAAATGAATGAATAAGAGAGTAAGAGATAGTATTAGAGAGAGATAGAAGCGGAAATGTAGCAGTTGCATCGTGAGTATATGTTGATAAGAATATCGAAGTGGCGGTAAATTTAAGAAGCGATGGAGTGGTGGGGGTAGACTGAGGAGCTACAGCCCCTCCCCCCGAAATTTTATTAGAACTTAAAATTTTGAAAATGATTCATATATCACCGTCACAGATAAGACTAAAGTATGTACAGGGATTAGAAGTAATATTTTTGCATTATAATCACTGACATTATTGACCATAGTATGTAAGTATTGAACGTGTAGATTAGATACCTTGTATAAGCTAAACGAACTGAGAGGAGTATAATAAAGCACGAGAAGATAAGAATGAAGTATGTGATACACGTGTCAATGATTTAAAGAAGAACGAGACGCGAGAGGGGATGGGAAATGTTAAAGGGAAAAGAAAATTTCAAATGAGGAAGTTTAATATTTTAAAAAAGAAATACAAGGGCTGATGCATTTTTTAGAACAGAAGAAAAATAGGAGGATGAAGGAGTATAGAAGAAAGATGAATGAGATATATATGAAGAGATATATATGAAGACAAATAGAGATAGTAAGATAAGAAGAGATATATAGAGAGAGAAAATAGAGATATAAGATATAGATAAGAGAACTATAAGAATATAATATATACTTAGAGACTATAAGATTAACATAAGAGAGAGGTCATCTACATATAGAGAGTGAAGAAGAAGATGAGTGTAATAGTAAGAATTAGAAAAAGAGACGCTGAAGGCAGTCAAACATATTTATGAGAGAGAGAGAGAGAGACGAAGAGAGAGATATATATTAATATATAAGTATAATAGTAGATATATATATATAATAATTATATATATATATATATGGATATAGATATATATATATATATAT
>JABUQX010006637.1:0-12500 GCA_015478945.1 Trachelipus rathkii | reverse complement strand
GCCCATTTACGTGCCCATTAGCATGGCCATTGGCATGTCCATTAGAGGTTCCATTTGAATATTTGGCATTTCCATTTGGAATATGACCGTTTGCGTAACCATTCTTCTTCGAATCGTTCTGGAATGGTTAATAAAAGTATATTAATATAAATATAATAATCTTAACAAATAAATGACCAGTCAAGTCTATATTACAAAATTATAATTTCTGATGATACAATGGAATTATTTCGATACGAATGATTAATATATAGCAATATAAAATATAAAAGTGATGCTAAATCTTAAAACAAACATCTATTTAATGCTGGCATGGTTAAATACAAAAAGTTCCATTGTAAAAACTCGTATCAAGATCTACCATCTTTTAGACAACTACTTTGCCAAGTCTGTAATGGAGAAAATATGTAGAAGGGCCATTACTCATTGAAGAAAATGTTCAAAAGGGTCAATGTAACGAGTCATAACTGGTATGACAACGTTTTATAAACTACAAACCTGATAATTTTTTTTGTGTAAAAGACAGGCATTCTCCAATATTAAACAACAACATTTAGTTTCCCAGACAAGACTTTACTTGGAACAGAACCGAAATATGTTTAACATTTTTTTTTCTAACTAAAGGCAAAAGGCCTAGAGTTCGAGAAATCAGAAAAAGTACATATAACAAACGAAAATGCTTTACTATTAAAAATGTGAAGTACAAATTACAAGTATGAAAAGCAGAAATTATAAAACTAAAACGTGAATAAAACCACCAACTCATAAGTACATAATCGTGTTTCAGACACACAAAGGCAAACAAGAATGAATGAGTCGAGAAAGGAAAGGTCCAATTATTGAGAAAAAATATATAAGAATGCAATGAATAGATTAATCAAATTTCTCAAATTACCTAAATTAATGTTTAGCATACCTAATAAGAAAGCACAACTAGCATATTCCGTATCATTTGCTCAAACCAAACCTATCAAGGTGAAATTAGAAAAAAAAAAAAAGTGTAGAAAAGAATTGTTTGGTTTATCTGAAACACGTCGTCATCTGGTTAAAAATTAAGAAGTTTTCATTCGCAAACCAAAATCAATATAATAATAAATTAAATGCAAAACCATTGCCCTAAATTGTAAAGCTAAGACAAAAAGAGACTCTGGTCTCGCCAAATTGAAGGAATTGTGTTCTCAAAAAGATTTAATAGTGATAACATTTTTACATTAGTGAGAAGCAAAAGAAAAAGTATTGGATGCATTCAACAAATGAGTTAATACGAACTTGCAATGCAAACTCCCTTCATTACAAGACTAAGTTAAATAATTATATAATAAGTCTACGATTATAGTCACAAGCACATTGGCTACAGTTGATGAAATTTCACTCATTTCTGTTATATGATGCCAAGATGTTAAAAAAAATGAGATTGGCGTTTTTTAAATTTTAAGAGCAACAACTTTTCGGCTGCGCTTTTGTTTTGATTTCAAATTCAACTTAATATATAATATGTATTATATTATTATATACCTCCTATCCCAAGATTGGGAGTGAGGTGCATACCACACACCGGAACAAAAAAGTGGTAGAACATAACGAAAGTCGAAAGGGTATGGTTGTGGCCCACCTGGGCCAAGAGATGAACCTTACATTGACGAGATGAGATGTCATGGTGAGGGTCCGTCGTGGTCCCGTGAAGCTCTAGGGTGGATTTTCTGACTGCGACGAGCTCTCACTAAAAAGTATAAAGGGGGCGGTAAGGCTGGGCTTTCCTTTCGACTTGTGTCATATTCTTCTACGTTTGTATCCAGTGTATGCTACCCACCTTACCACCAGTCTTGGGGAGAAAAGGTGGGTGCTGGTGGTGATGATGATGGCTACTTATCCGATACATATTAAACTTATATGGTCTGTATCACCTAATCCGATTATGATCCCCAAAACCAAACTTTGGGAGGCGTAAGAGGATAAGTAATTTTTTTGACTTTTCAAATCCCATTTTTGAAAACAAAAGTTTTTTTTTTTGTCGTCAACGGACAATAATAATTTCCATTTAACCTTTAATAGGCATAGTTCAAAGGTACAAGAACCCAAATAATTAATTAATGCGTTATGAGCATTTTCGAATAGTTGCTAACTTTTTAATGCGCATGACATTTATCTGAAACTGCAGTTGACTAAAATTTTAATGTGAAACACATTAATCTGAAGCTTGACTGGCGCTAGCATTCATTTTAATAATAAAAGATAAACATAATGATCATTTAAAACTAGAACCTGCAGTAATGACAAAACAAAATTACCTCTTGGATCATGCAAGGAATAATACTGGAAAAATCGAGAGATTTTGCTCCTCTGCCTCCTTTGCGTCTTGAATAAGCATTTCTGTAGAATTCTGAGAAGAGGAAGAAGAAAAGAACAGCATGTCCACCTATCCACCACATGAAAGCTCGTGGGTAGAGGCAATCAATAAAGCATAACTGTAAAAATAATCGATATATATATATTATATATATATATATATAATATATGAATACCCCTCTTCTGCACTACTATTACCTATATATATAATATATATATAATATATATATAGTTAACATATATATAGTGGAGTATGCCCTTATTATATAACTATAGTTATATAATATATACGTATATCATATAATATATATACTATATATGATGATCATTACTCGCATATTGTGGATTAATTGGTAACCCATAGGCTAAAGTTGTCATTAGCTATATAGTAGCTTATTATATATATATACGGTACTCTATTATTATTATTACTTTTATACTTATTTCCTATTTTACTAACCTATACTATATACATATACTAATTATATATAATATATATATATATTATATATATATAATATATATATATATATATATATATATATATATATATATATAATATTACAGGTAGATAGCGCGCATACTCGCAGTGATGAAATTTACCTCCCATTTTGGCTTATGGTATGTAGGGTTTCCCATGACATTCCACTGCCTATGGTTCACCTTTTTTTCTTCGTTCATATCCACACTCATCCTCCAGACAACAGCTTAGAGACACCACAAGGAAAATTACCAACATTTCTATCTACACACATACTTATAACCACATCATCTTACAGATATCATAATCCCTTATCCCTAAGTGTGTGGGAGAAAGAATCTACCCATATTCGTATGTCCTGCGCGCGTAGAGGAGCACTTAGTAGGGACGGGCCTGTAGTATGTTGCTGCGCTTAGGCACGAGCAACTTATCTTTTATGCAGTATGCTAGATCTAAACTCCCTCCGGAGAAGGTCCTGTGATCCAGCCGTAAGCGGCCTTCTGTCTTTTCGGTCGCAAAAAAGTAGTTGAAATCTGCTTATGGGCTCGCCAATAGATCATCGTTAGAGGAATCAAGCATTTGCAGTACACTGTGTAGAGGAAAAATGGTGGAGGAGAGAGGTGATACAGATGTAATTTAGCAAGGGCAAATTTGATTTGGCTCTGGTGTGACTGAAAAACAAAGATGAAAGGAACGGTGAAAATAGGTAGTGGTGTGGTGTGTAAAAGAATGAGAGGGGGAGAGAAGAAGTTGTAATTCTGCATGATGAGTGACTGTGGTACAGAGCTATGGGTAGATTTTGTGAGTGTGAGTACTAGAATTCTAAAGGTTCAATTTAAGGGCTTGAAAAGGTCAAGGTATGTGTGGTTGTGACTATGGTCCAACTGAGGGTAATGTTGGAGGAGAGTGTGATTTTCTGGGATAATCTTGAATGATGTTTCGGATTGGGGGAATGGAGCTTCAGATTGATTTGTGTTGGGTGACCTAAATGGTTGGATAGGTTGATCAAAAAAGGATGTTATAACGGTGACTTTGGGATGTCGGGAGAAAATAAGAATGGTAAGGTAAGGTGATTGATTTCTGTGAATAGAAAGTGTTGTGTGTGTTGTACAGTAACTACTTTTCCCTTAAATACAGCAGAGCAATCATAAGTATACTGGAGTTTGTGCAGGTAGATATGGTATCTAAGTGAAAAGTATGATTATTTTGTGTTGGTGAAGAAGGTATATAGATATGATTAGTAATGTGTTTGGATGTTAACTGCGAGTGAAGTTGGGGTTGGAAAGGGATTATCGTGGCTCATTTATGTTAATTTTCACATTTGTAGAAATTAAACGTTGTGGGCCGTGGCGAGCTTAGAAGATGGAGAGAAAGGTGATAAGGAAAGCAAAGTACGTAGAATTAAAAGTGAGAAAGTTTAAGTGAACCAAGGTAATAAGGAAGTATTTAAGAGCGCTTGAAGCGCTTAGATAGATGCTCAAACAAGTTGCAAACTGAATAAAATCTGGAAGCAAATGAAGGAAGCGGTTGTTATAGTGCAAAGGAAGTATGTGGATGTGCTAAAGTAGTAAGTAAGAATGTTACAGTGAGTGGTGGAATGAAGATGTGATGCAAGAGGTTAAAAGTACAAAGAAAGAAAATGGTTGAATTGTACTAATGAAAAGCCAATCGATCAGGCTTTCTAAGCAGATGACTAATTGGAAAAGATGTTTTGGGGAAATTTTATGAGGAAAACAGGACTAGGACTAAAAGAATCTGTAAGCATACGGAAGGAGGAAAAAAAACGAGTAAAATTGACCAGATTTGGAAAGGAAGGATAATGTGAACTTACAATGGAATAAGGAGGCTCTCTGGAAGGAAGCGCGAATAAGGAAAGAAATGAAAGAATAAGGGGATCTGCTTAGAATAATTAATGGGATGGTGCTTTCGTACTGATGAAATAGATTCATAAGGAAGTTGTGGAGGAACACTTCGAAAATCTGCATAAAATTGCCAGTGTAATGAGAGGTAATAGTGAATATGTGTGTGATTGATGGTGCAAGAAGGAATGGGCATTTTGGGGAGAGGTCATTAGTAAAGAAGGAGGTAATGGGTAGAGTTGAGAAAGGTTGAAGAATGGAAATCTGCAGGTGTAGATGAAATTACTGGTGAAAATGATCAAGAACGTAGGCGAGATGGTGTAAATTGATTACATTTTGGAAGTTGTGTTAATAAAGCGTTTATGAAGGGTAATAAATGTTTCTGAAGGAGTTTGGAAGTCAAGAACACAGATAGAAGAGGCATATCTAATTAATAGAGTGGAGAAACTGTAGAAATTTTTGTAGTTTAGTTTACCAAGTGTTGTAGGGAGATATATTGCTGGTAATTTGGTCGAAGAGTTGGATTGAGTGACTGAAGGACTGAATTGGTACTGAATAAGAACCCCCAAGCAAATTTAGCTTTTTTAAAAAATTGAAACAAATGATCAAGAAAAATGAAGTAGTTAGTTATTCAGACATTTTCAGCAGGCGTATATGAAAGGATTAATAGGAAGCCCTATGGCAGCTGTTAGTAATATAATGGAATTAGGAATAAAAGTATGTAAGACGATCGATAGTGAAGCGTGTGTAAGAATAAATGGTCAAAAGTGATTGAGGTTAAATATTACAGCGGAGTAGGGCAAGGGATTGTGTTATGCCCCTAGTTGGTTATTCCAATTTTATATGGAAGGGGTTATGAAAAAATTAAATTAGAGATGGGGTGCAGGAAATGGTGTTAGAATGATTGAGCAATGGAGGAGAGTGGAGGGTGTCCTAATTATTATATGCGGATATGATTTGGTTTTGTGTGTGAATCTGAAAAAGAGTTTGGGGATTGGTAGAGGGGATTTGGCAGCGTGTGTCTACAGAAGGGTTCGATAGTAAACGTAAGATAAGAGTAAAATTTTCAATTTGTGAACACAGACAGACAGCAAGCGAAGTTATGTTATGTTAGATGGTGAGCAGCTGAACAAGTGTCTAAGTTTAAATATTTAAGGATATATTTTGGAATAAAGGGAACGGATAATGCACAGTGTAGTAGGAAGTTGTGGATGGCAGGAAGGTGCTGATGCAATTAAATTGTTTGGTGGATGTAAAAAGGGACTTAAGTATTGAGTGCGATTAAGGGTTCTTTAACAAGATAGGGTATAAGTTTGTATACCTGTGTTAATATGTATATAGTAATGAACTATGGGCCTGGAATAGAGGCATAGATTTAAAGTCAATGTAGTTCAGATTGAGACTAAACTCTTAGGGCGTGTTAGGTGTGAGAAGAATTGATAAAATGAGAGGAATGAACGTGTATTAGAGTGTTATGTGGTGTGAACGAAGGGGTAACATAGAGAGAATAATATGAAAGTACGTTCTTGAAAATGGTTTGGTCATGTTTGAAAAAAGATGAAGTGATGTCAATTGATTAAGCGGAAATGTTATAGGCGGGGAATGTGTTGGAATTGACTGGCTGGAGGAACCGGAAGAGAAAAAAGTGGATTTAGAGTCAGTAAAGGAAAATGTCTGGAGAAAAGCAATATGATCGTGTCAGAGGCGAAGTAAATGATGCATATTAAGGAGTGATAATTGGAGCGGGGTTTTGTTAGAGGGGTATGTGTAATGTGACCCACCTTCGGGCAGTATGACTCCTACACTAGACGATATGCCATAGTAGGGTCCGTCGCGGTCACCCCGTGATTGAAACACTGAGGTGAATTTTTCTGACTGCGCGAGTTCCTCAACTATAGGTATATATAAATTCGGACGAGGTAATGACTGGGATTTTTTATTTCTGAGATCTTTCACTGTCTATTTCTCATCTATCTTAATTCTTTCATGTTCCGGTTTTATGTCTACGCTCTGCTATACCTTCTAAGTCTTTGGGGTGTGGTGTGTAGGAGGTATGATTTTCATGAATATATATACTATAAGTCTATGATTATATTTATATAGTGCTATATGCTAGCGGCATCCGTATTTATAATATCTATATATATATATTATATAAAACTTCCCTTTTAAATGTGCTTATCCCCTTCTCAGAGGGTAAAACAGGGGGACTACAGGAAATCGAACTTTAAGGCGGGCTATCCCAAACCAAGTCGCCACCACGTGTTCGCAGCAGCCGAGTTTTAATTCTTGCCCGCCAGGAAGATAAAGCTGCCACACAGCTTACGTCGAGGATTGAACCAGCGGCGTCCTCCTCGTCTCGCATAAGTAGCGGCGAAGTCCCAACCTCATCCACGCCACGAGGTATATAATTATAATATTATATATCCTGTATATATAACTAACCGGGACGTAAAACGGGGCAACTCTCGGTCTCAAAATCAGCTAAGGTACTCAAAAGCTAAGGTTTATGGAGACTATTTTTTTTTTTTTGCAAAAAATTTTTTTTTTATATTTTACTGCTATCCTTTAGGAGTAAAATATTAGTATAATTGTATTCGTATATATAATATAGGATTAATGCCTTAGATAACGATAAGTAACTGTCGACCGATTGCACCACCGCATTCTGGGGACGGGGCAATGTCGGTCACTCTCATTCTACTCGCGACATGCCTTAAGTAATCCACAATACGAAAAGTGTTATTGTAAGTGATTAATAATTACTTCATGAAAGAATACTAGTTTTCTTCATTTTAAACATAATGGATTACAATATTATTTGTAGGGAGAATTGGGTATCGAAAATCTGGTAATAATATAGTGGGTCGAGTTGCGTTCCGTTTATGCCTTCCCAACCTGCATAAATCTTTTAAAAAAAAGGCTCGCTACGTAGGAATTTGCCTTTAACTTTGGTGTATAGGGTTGCTATTTCAGTTTGTTATTCTGAGATATTATATACAGAAATTGAAGGAAGTCTTTAGGATTTGGGTCGAGACGTTATGTTTTTCCGATTTTGCGATGTATTGAACAAATAAATGAACGCCAAACACACTGTTTGCAAATAATGAACGCGAAGCTCTAAGCGTTTTAGGTAATCTGTCTCTATACATAGTGAGGTTTTGCAGCGAAATATTATGGTTATAGAAATGTGTAAGGGTTTGAGAGAACTAATAAAATATGTTCGAGTTTGCGTTACGTTTTTGTCAAACGGCAAAACGAGTAAAGAAAATTGCTCACCTCAAACGTAAGGCAATTTCGTCGTTAAATTCATTTGAATTCCTAAATACAACCGAGGAAGTAGAAAATTCTGGTATTACACTGATTTGGTAGAGCATTTATTTATTATCGGATTTTGCGCGTTTGTAGCGAAAGACGAACTGATACACTGTTATTAATGTCTGGTAAGGTTGCAATTTCTTTTTTATTTTATATTACACAGAATTAAGGAAATTCTTTAGGTTTGGTGAGCGTGTTTATCTATTAACACGATTTTGCGCTGTTTTGACATTAGCGAACGCAGAAACGCATTGAGACAAATAACGAAGTGGCAAACTCGAGCGTTTTAGGCAATATTACGTTTCGTAAGAACCAATGCAATAATGAAAACTGCTTAAGGGTCTGGCAACATCCATCATCGGAGAGTATCCTTGTATCCTGACCAGTGTTACTTTTGCGTAAGTGTTAACCATCTTGCTGAAAAAATTTTGTAATAGGTTTAATTAGGCGCGTGAGTAGTTGAAAACTATACCTACCAATAGTCTTAGCTGTATAAAGTGTATATAAATTGTATTTTAAACATTACTAAAAATTTCCGGGACATCTTTGTGTAAATAGTAGTGAAAAAATTTAATTTAAGTGAGAATTTGTTCAAATTGTGGACCGAATGGCCACCAAGTTGGGAACGCCAATTTTTTAAACCTGGACCGAATTGCCCCATGTAATTCAATTTTTTTCAATATATATAATCTATGGTTAATTCCTACTTTGCCTAAATGACTCCAAAGTTTGCATTAAGGTTATGAACTATTTTTTAAGTACTATATTCTTGGTACTCTTTTAATTAATGTAGTAGCGAGAAATATTGGTGACCTGGATAGAATTAATAGGCATAATGAAACTCAAGATGCGAATAACATAAAGCGGCCAGATATAAATAAAATTTCACAAAAATTAAATGAATTAAATTAAAGGTATCATAAAAAATATATTAACCTAGACATAAAAATACATTATTTTTTGCATCTTAAAAAGATAGATATCGTTTACATCGTGATGAGGTTATTTTGAGCCAACTGGACTGAATTGCCAACCTCGCGGTGGACCGATATTACCGTCCGTATTCGTGTATATTTATATTTATTGTATTTATATATTTACTATATATATATATATTATATTTAGTCCTATATATGAGGTATATATATATATAGTCATTATAGATTGACTAGATAATGATAGAGAAAAGTATATAATATAATTATATACTGTATGGTGATATATTAAAGTATATAGTGAATATGAGAGTATAATTAATTAAAGCAACATATATATATACTATTCAATTAGAAATATAGTATGGTTTGAATATTAGTAGAGTATATGATATTTATATAAGGGCTATTGGATTATATTAGTTATCCTATCTATCCAGAGGAAGAGTATATGGCTTCATAAGTTTTAATATATAATATATATAATATATATTACTAGTATACTACTAGTGTTATGGCTAGAAGACTCACCAAATGAAATATAACTACTATATATATAAAACTTATATTTATCTTACCGTGTCCCTCCCCAGATTAGGAGGTGAAAGGGTTCGCAGAAATCAACACCGCAGATCCTCAATACATTAAGTAAATATATAATTTCACCCAAACTGTCTTTCAAGTAACCTTAGTCGTAACCACTCCAATTCCATGAACAGCTTCTCTATTTCTTTTAAGTCTCCATTAATCCTCCTCCTAAAATATTAATTTACAAGCCTCTATCCCATAGCTTCCTTCCTTAAACTATTTTCCTCTTATCTCTTATTTCCTCTCAACGTATGCAACTTTACTTTTCGTTTTCCTTCCTATCATTGGCTTTATACATCATTACCCAATGCTTTTTTTTTTTACTTTTATACATTGTTTAATAATAATAATCATAATTTTTAATGAATAAATAAAACAATTTTTTAATAACTTTATCAATTATTAATTAATTCCGAATAATATTGTTAAACCTTATTAAAGAAAAGTTATATTTTAAAGTACAAAGAAAATCTAGATGTTTTTTTTACACATAGCGTCACTTAGAGCTTCGGTGCCAACCAATTAATTTCATGCATAAAAAATTTATGGGAGTAATTTATTCAACCTTGTATTTTGCTTTCTGAAACAAACTAGCTATAAAATTTCAGTCTTCACTTTTCACTCACAGTTTTTTTTTTGGGACGCGAGGGAGAGCACGGGGGGGGGAGGGCAATTTTGGTTTAACCGGTCTCTTAGTTATAGTCCTTCTTCAAGTCTGTTTTCGTAAATAGGAGGTTTAAATTTTAGAGACGACTATTGCTTTACCTTTGGAAATCGATGACTAGATATATTCCTACGACAACTGAAACATCTGAAGTGATTTGTGAGGTTTTCTCTCACAGGAGATATTGAGTGTCATGCTGCTATAATAATAGAAATACATCAGCTATATGTACAAACCGGAATTCAATCAAGACCGTGTAAAAATGTGCTGTGTACCTGTAAAGTTGAGAATTTTTTTTTATTATGTATATATAAGTAGATCTTGAAATTATAAAAGTTTAAATTGGGTATTTTTGGCCCGATTTATCACTGCACATACAGCCATTCAACTACTAAAATGCCTCCCACCAAATCGCATCTCTTCCAAAAAGGTGATGGAAGTAAAAATACCTAATTTTCAGAGTTTATCTCCTCAACAACAATAAGGGGAATCTCTTTAGTGCAATAAAATAAAGTCAAACAAGCGATCCTACATCTTATACATTTCATTTTAAGAAGTAAACATTAGTGCAATTTTTACAACTCTTGCTAAAACTAACAAAGGTCTTACCTGGAGTAAATTTGACTCCAAACCACACGCTCATAGGCATACAACCATGGTGAATAACGTGAAGTGTTGATACATGTTCAAATTTTTTTCTTAGAACGAAAAATATCTGAAATTTAAGGTTGGTGGATAAGAATGGAAAAGAGTGGCATGCCGTGGGGGACCCTGGATGGCTGTTTGACTAAGTGTTGAGAGATGGTTTTGGTTATCCCACCATCCGATAATGTGAGGGGTAGAGGTTGGTGGTCTAACACCACACACACACCTTTGAGTTTTTCTGAAGTTTTTTTTGTTTTTCCTATTTATCCGCAGAGTGTGTCTGGTTTCCAGGGAGATTTGCGTATTTACCGAACTCGTCTGATATATTGGGGACGGGAGGGGTTATTGGGTAAAACATGGGGAATAGGATGGTGGGGGGATTGTCACACTCATCGTGAAATTATATATTTACTTTGCATAACTTGCCAATTCATTCACTTATTAGTTTATGCTCGAGATATTTGTTGTGTATTCAGGAAATTATAGTAGTTTGGTGGTTATGAGAATGATTATGGGTGTAATAGAGTTGTTATTAATGGTTAGAAATGGGAGGCGTATAAGCCGTCATTTTCCTTTGATCGAGTACGGATAAATTAATGAGTTGCCTGACGATATTGTTTTATGGATCATGGAGTTAGATTTTTGTGTCCATATATGAGTATTGAAAGTTTGACAGATTTGATTGATTGTATTGTTTAGTGAGTGATGGAGGTGCAGAAGGGATGAATCGTAGATTTGAGTTGAGTTGATGTGGTTTAAATACAGTTTAGTGCGGGCCCTGCCTTTTTTGTAGTTTAGTGTTTAATAGTAGGTTTTTTTGGGGGGGGGAATTGATGATACAATAGATATTAAAAATATGGGAAGGCATGGCTTCCGATTAAACGATTGTAGGTCATAAGGTTCCACTGTTAGTATCTTGTAGGGAGAAACATGAACGAGTCCTGGGGAATAGGGGATTGTTTGACTTGGAGAGGGATTCGGGTGGGGAGGTTTTTGCTAATTATTTAGGATTCTAATTCGTTAAGATATGGTTGCCTGGGAGTCAGAAGGGGTGTCTTTATCCCAGCAGTGTGTGGGCCTTATCTCCTCCGTGGATGAGATTGGTATTGGAAAAGGTGTTGTGGGTGGTGTGAAGTTATTTAGTGGGGTTTGGGGAAGTGGGGTGGGGAATATAGAGATTGAATATTATAGGTGGTCTTATTCAGGAGGATGGAACAGGATTGGGATTTTATTAATGCGTTTGGTGGTTGGTAAGTAATGTCTTATGGATCAGTGTTAGGAGGGAGTGTTGGGGGGGGGAGGGGGATAGATTTTTTCATAACCATAAAACGTGGGAGTGGGGTGTTTGGTGAAGGAGGCTCTTGTATGATGGCTATAGGAATATTCTATTTTTGAGGTAATATAATTTATATATATATTTACATATATATATATATAATATTATAATTATTTATATAATATATATATTATATATATATATATAATATATATATATATAAGATAATAGAGGAAGATACAGACAAGTCCGAAGAGATGAATTATTCCACATTGAATATGTGACTTATTAGGGAACATCCCATTGCACTTCTGTACCCAGTATTATCCCATTCCGCTCACTTCTTAATTAAATAGCCCTATCCTTCCATCACGATTTGGAAATTGAC
>JABUQX010006636.1:35000-37500 GCA_015478945.1 Trachelipus rathkii | reverse complement strand
AACTGTAATGTAATAAATATCCTACTAATTAACTAGTCAATAAAATATGTTTATATACTGTACTATAAATAACATTATATCTGAAATTCGTATTCATTTATTATTAGAATACGAAATTATGCTGCGTATTTTATTTCACCTTATACAAAGGTTAAAAATTTTAAATAATATTTTTCAGGGGGGGGGATAAAGTTATACGCGATGTCGCCTATAACCCTGGGGGTTAGGAGCTTAACCCCCACGTTCTACGAGGGACGACTATATTTATATATATATATTATATATATATATATAATATATATTATCTATATATATATATATATTATATATATATATATATATATTATATAATATATATTATATATATATATATAATAATTATAAAATATATATATAATTATATATAACTATAATATATAAATATACATATATAATATACATATATAAATATACATATTAATATATATATAATATATATAGATATGATATATATATATATTATATAATATATATATATTCATATATATATATATATATATATATATATATATATATAGTAATATATATAACATTTAATTATTATCATTTAATTAATTTTAATTTTAGGTTTAATAATTGAATAATATAATAGTTGAAAATTTGTTATCTCATATTTCACCATTTTGTTTTTGTTTTGTGAAAGACCAGGGTTCGTTCTTTGTGCGGGACTAGGGCAATGTCCATGATGTGCATATATATATATAATATATATTATTACTATATATATATAATATATAGATATATATATATATATATATATATATATATATATATATACTTATTATATATATATATATATATATATATATATATATTATATATAATAGAAGTAAAGAAGAACTTATGTGAGCATAGAATCACGTATCGGCCGGAGGCTATTATTCAGAATTAAACTAAGTGATAGAACATTTAATTAATTATAAAAACTTTTGCCGTATATATTATATATATATATATAATATATATACTCAACCTAGTATACTATATTATATATAGTATCATATCATATAATATATATATATATATATATACGTAGCATACTACCCTATATATACTATATATTATCATCTGCCTCCTGTCCCAAGACTCGGTAAGGTCCGTATAGCATGCACTGGAAACAAAAAGTAGTAAAAGAATATGACGCAAGTCGGAAAAGAAACCAAGCCTTACCGCCCCCTTTGTACCTTTAAGTGAGAACTCGCCGCAGTCAGAAAATCCACCCTAGGGCTTCAGGAACCACGACGGACCTCACTATGCATCTCGTTCAATTGTAGGATTCATCCCTTGCGGACAGTGGCCACAACCATACTCCCTCCATAAAACCCGCCATTCACTCTATTATGCACCCTTTCTTCTCGCCTCTATCAAACTCAAATTCCTCTCCTCTAGGCATCCCTTTAGGGACTCAATCCCCTTTTTCTTCGGTCTCAGCTGGTCGATTCCAACACACTCACCACTATACATTCGCTTAACCAACCGACATTCATCCATCCTTTCCAGATGCAACAACATCCAATGTACTCTCAATTTATTCTTCTATACGTCCTTTCTTCACACCACACAACTCCCTAATGCGTTCATTCCTCATTTTATCAATTCTTCTCACACCTAACACGTCCCTAAGATTGTCCAACTAAGCACATTATACTTATAGATCGTATACCTCTCTTTTCCAGGACCATGAGTTTCACTACTAACTTTTTAACCAGGTAACAAACACATACCCTATGTAGACTCCTAGCGCACTCCAGTTAAGTCGCTTTAACATCCACAAGGATTAATTGCTCAGCTACCATTCCTACCATTCACAACTTTGCTACTACACTCTGCATCATCGTTTCCCTTTTCATCCAACAATATATTCTAGATATTTAAACTCAGACACTTCTTCCAGTTGTCACCATCCAACATAACTTCAAACCGTGGATTGTCCTCACTCACAACCATAACCTTACTAATATGATCTACGTTTACTTTCAAACCTCTTCTTTTACAAACCGTGCCAAATCCCAAACCAATCCTCTCAAACTCTCTTCAGATTCGCATACAAAACCAAATTACCCGCATATAATAGGTAGGGCACTCTCCACTCTCTTCCATCTTCATCATTTCTAACACCTTTCCTCACCCCAACTCTAATTCTTTCATAATCCCATCCATATACAAATTGAACAACCAAGCGAGACATAAAACACACCCCGCCTCACTTTCCGCTATTTAATATATAACCAATTCACTTTCAGCTTCCATTAATTCTTACACTCGGTGTGCACTATATAGTATATGTATCACTATAGTATATGTTATATATATAATATCTAGTTATATATATATATATATATTATATATATATATATATATATATATAATATATTATATATATTCTACACTCTCTTCATATATTATATATATATAATATATATATATATATATATACCTATATACTTTAGTCATTAGTCAT
>JABUQX010006636.1:0-30000 GCA_015478945.1 Trachelipus rathkii | reverse complement strand
AACCCTCTTTCTCCTTTACTTTTTGTTAACTCACCAAACACTTATCCGCTGCAGGTGAATAAGAGAGAGGTGCATTATTTATTTAAAGTTTTAATTAAAAAAAAATTAGGAAATTACTCATTATTTACACATAGCGCAAAGAACATCGAATATATATATATTAGATAGAGATATGGATATATATGTGTATACACATATATATCTATATCCGATATGAAAAAAAACTATGATATTGATATATGATGATGATAAAGGATAAATAATAAATAATACTTGATAAGATAATGGAACGTCTTTTGTTTCTTTTTATTTGTCAATACAGTTTTCTTTCAAAAAGTGGGTGTTTAGAGATTTTGGGTTTTCTTTGGTATGATACTTTGGTATGTTATGGGTTAGATGAATGAAGGATGAAGATGAGGGGCGAGGATGAGGAATGAAAGGTGAAAAAAATGTAAAAATGAAATTTAGTCTTTAGTTTAGTGGTAGCTTAGTGTTTGTATTAGTATAAGGTGTTGATTTTTTATAACTTCCCTTTTCCCTTTAAAATATTAGAAATTAATAATATTGATTTATAATAATAAATAATTAATAATAAATAATAATAATAATAATAATAATAATAATAATAATAATAATAATAATAATAATAATAATAATAATAATAATAATAATAATAATAATAAGAATAATAATGATGATAATAATAATAATAATAAGAATAATAATGATGATAATAATAATAATAATAAGAATAATAATGATGATAATAATAATAATAATAGATCAATAATGATGATACATAATAATAATAATCAATACTTACTCAGAGGCCGACAAAAGCGTCGTATTAATACAATACAAATCTTGTTATCCTCTGTATCATAAGAATATAACATCAGTTCTTGAATTTTAAGGAAATCGGTAGTTATGTGATTACCTGAGGGCCGGTCATTATGTGGTACCGTCCTCAAAAGTTCTTCAATGTTACAATTGATGTTAATGGAAGAGCTCTGGAACTCTTCCTGCTATACTGGTTACTTCTTGTATTCGGAGAATTTCGAAAGGTGACGTGTGGTTATAAACTCGGACCTGTCAATAAAAATTTGTATGTAATAACATCTTTACTCTCTTTTTTAGTTTCATTTCCTTACTCTAGCATTAACTTAAATGTCTTAATAATCTATTCAATTACTCAATATCAATTAATCTACTTCATGACTTCTCATTTCTTTCCATTATAATTTACTGTCAAATTTTACGTTTTTAGTTCTTCCATTATTATTAATTCCTTTCCATTATTAATTCACTTTTTACAAATTCATCATTAATTCAACCTTACCCTTTATAGGGAGAAGATCGTCTCTGATTCTTCTTTATTCCACGATTCTTCAGATTGTTGTCAGCCTTTTCTCCTGGAATTGTTTGATTTACTCTACTTCTCGTTTGTTTCTTTTCAGCATATACTTTATCTTTCTCTCTATTTTATTGTTTTATTTATAAATCTTGCTCGATTCTTCCACTAGAATCTTAACTGAAAAAGATGGGGAGAAAGGAACACGGTGAATTGAAAACCATCGCATTCCTCCCCACCCGTCAACACCGGTGTTGACGGGCCATCTTACAACCTACTCCACTTCTGTCCAAGTTCAACTCAACCCATGAAAACTTCTTTCTTTAGTAATATCAAAACAAAATGTGGCTTTCCATCAAAAAACAATAAAAATAAAAATTTGTCTTTCCAATCAAAATTCAATTAAAGAATAACTTGTCTTTCTGATCAAAATCTAATTAAAGAATAAAAACTTGTCTTTGTTCTCAAAACTACCCCTTTCTGGGTACAAAAATAATATTGTCTCTTTTTAAAAAAAAATCTTTCTCAATAAAAATTAAACGTTCTTGTTTAAAAATTCCATGATGAGTAGATACTGGGCTCTACTCATCACATATACTGCGAACCCTCCTTTTTACTTCTTCCAGGGACAGCTCCTGGCCATAAGCCATCATAAATCCCTGGATTTGTACGAGAGACGTTAATACTCTCTCTCTAAACGCAGTCTGAGCCTCCAGGGACCCAGCCACAGATGGGGATCTAGTGACTTCAGGAGCCACTGATGATGTTGAACTTTGCGACTGAGTTGAGGCAGGTCGCCGATAAGGAGTACTTCTTGTTCTTCTGGTAACTGTACGGCTTCTGCGTTCTACCACCACAGCTGATGTTGCGCTGATAGTGTCCGGATCAACATCCCCGAATCTTATTGGGGAGTAACTCTGGGCTCGAGGGGCAACAACTTCTACCTGTACCTCCGGAACATAAACAGAATCGGGTTGAACCGAAGGATCATTGGCCGGCGGCTCCGGGACTGGTGAACTGCTCATTTCCTCACCACTAACCTCACTCACCACTACCATTTCCTCTACCACTTCCACTATCTCTTGGACTACCCCTTGGTCAGGAGTTACTGCTATTTCGGGGATTACTGCTGGTGCTTCTCTAACCACTGACCTCATTTCCTCACCAAAGAATCCCAGAGATCGCATCCTTACCGAAGATTTTTCGGCACACCGCTCGTCCCGGGTGCAAACCATCCCTTAAGAACCCCTGCTCCCCCAGGGTATACACCTTTCCCTCCATGAAATCTTTGATGTTTGGCCTCTGACCAGGCACCTCCTCAGAAGCAGCGTACATTACCGGAAATGAACACTTATTGTGCCAGGTGATTATTGATCTTCTTAACTGCCGGATATGTGAATGCATGCGGTTGGCTTGCGCATGCAGAACTCGGTCTGAATATTCGGGTGCCCCATTGTACACATCTTGTACCCTCCTCGGGTACCCACTCACCAGCCGCCGGTTATATTCCACCAGATCGAGGAACGGTGGAATCCCCAAAATCACTTGCATGTGAGGGTTTATACTGGCACATTTTTGCGAGAACCGTGAGAATCTCTGTGCAAAATCCTCATTTTGATAAGTAAAATTTGCTGTCTCAACCCAATAACCCTCCGGTCGGTTAAAGGGCCCAGGAACTTGTAATTTCGTCTTACTATATGCCTCTGGGATGAGTGTAAAAATGAACAAGTGGGTGTAGTGTGGCTGTACGATTTCAGAAATCATATCGTGGAACCAGGCTAGGTTCTTCCCCGGATACGACTCAAAAACCACAGTAGCTCCAGGCAGCAATTCATTCGTATATGCATTTTTAAGATCCTGCACCCACGAGTGCCCCAGGACTAGAATCTGAAAAAGAAAAAAAATAACTCATTTATATTAGTCAGTTTAATAAATTTTTCATTTGGCTTTGATTTCCCCTATTTAGTTAATTATTTGAAACCCCCTCGGAATAATTTATGTCTCTAAATTGTTATTCGTATGATTGTTTTTTTCATTGTTTTTTTTTTCTTTATGTCTAATGTTTTTGTTATGATTTATGTATGTTACATTGTCTACTATAAATTTATTGTTTTTCATTTATTTAATGTATTTCCTTTATTTAGGTGTTCATATTATGTATTATTGTTTTTCGTTCATGTTTATTGTTTCTATTATTATTTATCTCTGTATTGTCTTGTTCATTTACGTGTCTTCTTTATTTGCATTTATTCTGTTGTATTTTGTTCTTTTTATGTATGCTGTTATGGTGTGTTCGTTTTCATTTATTTTTATATCTTCATTGTTCTTTTTTTTCTTCATATATTTTGATGTTGTTATTATATATATTTTTTTCATTTAAATTGTTTTAGTTACTGTTAAATATTTCATCATTATTTTCTTACCATTCCCATTCAGAATTTTTTTCTCATTATTTTTATGGTTTTCATTTTTGTGGTTCTTATTTTGTGTTAATGTGTGTTTTGTGTTATTGTTATTTTGTTTTGTTTTTCATTATCTTTTTCATTTTTATTTACTTTGTATGATATTCTGTGTTGTTATTATTTTTATTGTTAGTTGGTTGTTTTTATTATTTATACGGTATGTAATTTTGTGTTTTTGTTTTGCTTTTATTTTTATATAGTGTTTTTATTTGTGTTTTAATTATTTTGTTGTTTTTCGCTTTCGCTCTATCATGTACGGGAAGACTAACGGTAAGTCTTGACATAACCCTCTCGATCGAGTATATGGACGCTCCCTTTCTGTTCTTTGTTTTTCCAATTCCGTTAATCTATCTATAAATACGTCATTACTTCCCTCAAATCCCTCAAACGACAAATCATCAGCAGGAGAATCTTCTTCCTGCCCATCCGGCTCTATATTTAAATAAGGTTCTGGTTCTGTTTCTTCAAAAATAGGTAACCCCACTACAGGAGTAGAAAATGCCTTAATATATTCTTTAAACACTCTACTAGTGGGTAAGGATTCCCGGAAATCTCCTGAGGGAGCTTGCATGGCCTCCCAACGACTATCAGCTTCTTGTATCAATTCTGATGTATCCCATTGTAAGTACTCGTTAATTTCTTCTTCACTCGAATGTACTATATTGCTTATATTGCTTGCTCCGGGGGATCCGTTTTCCATTGTTTTCTCAAGTATCTTTGCTAATTCTAAATTAATCTTGTGTTGATTTTTCATTAATCCTACAAAATCTTCTTTAACCTTTCGTAATATAGTGTCGTCAATAGTGAAACCCTCAAAAGAGTCATCGTCATCACTGTCATCATCTTCCCACTCTAACTCTACTGGCTCTAACGATTCAATGTCTATTTCTTTCGGTTCTAAAACATCTTCCAATTCCTCTTCGTCTATGTCTGCTGCTCCCTTACTCTTGGCATATCTTTGTTTATATTGCCTCCCATCTTCTGGAGATCGTAACACATATGTGACATGATTGTCATTTACCTTTATAATTTCATAAGGCCCATGATACCTAGGATCAAATTTATTTTTAGTAAGATTCCCAGGGAGATGAACCTTCAACCCTACCATTTGATGCACTTCATACGGAACAAACCGACCATGACTTTCCTTCCAACACTCCTCCTCCACAGGTAAAGGAAGTCCAGTTCTCAATTCATGTGCCTTTTTCAAGATATTCTCACAAGGAGTCAAGTTCGTTTCCGTATGTGTTGTATGATTATAAACTAACAAGACCTGTGCCAATTCTTCATCCCATTTATTTGCCTTCTTTACCGACATTCTCAGATATTGACTCAGGGTGCGATTTACCCGTTCGACCGCGCCGTTAGAAGATGGTGTATACGGAGCTGTTAGTACATGTTTTATTTGTTGTTTCTTTAAGAGTTCCTCGAACTCTGGTCCAATGAATTCTCTACCGTTATCGGTAAGAAGCCGCTCAGGGAACTTTTGCAAAAATGGCAGTATTCGGTTTGTCTTTCTTATGAACAGTCGCCACCCACCGTGAAATGATCCACCATCAACTAACTGGCATAACGTTTCCCTGTAAGAGAACGGGAAATTGTATCAAATCCAATTGCCACTAATTCAAATGGTCTTGAAGTACGATCTAAGATGGGCGGGTACATAGAGAATGTTGAGATCTACAAGCTGACACTATACAGGTGGTGTAATTATCGTTACAAATAGTTGTTATCTTTGGGTGCCATATCCAATTTATCAATAAAGAATGCAATTTCTGCTTCCCGATATGGGCAAACATCCAATGAACTTTAATAGCTACTTCCGTCAAATAAGTTTGGGGGACAATGAGAGCGAATTCTCCCGTAGAGAACTCTCTATACAAACGATCATTTATAAAATAGATATATTTACTTACGCGAGCAAATGGTTGTAACGGACCATTAAACGGTAATTTTCTTACAATGGCACTCTTCAATCGTCTCAAAGTATAATCCGATCTCTGCAACTTTCCAATATCATCGTGATCGATTTCCAAAGGATCTATTATGTTATCTGCATCGATTATGATATGATGAATTTTTGGATCATCCGGTATCTCGGTCTCTACCTCCCCACCGGTGTTTTGGTTAACCAGGGGAACCTCTTTGTCAACTGTGGGTGATATTCTCACAACTTTGTCTTCCTCCTCCATTGACTCATCCAACAAAATCCTTTCCTCAAATTTTTCGGATGTTATCACGTTAGCACTGATCACTTCCTCCTCTTTATTTAGCGGCTGCATTGGAAGGCCCACCAGGAGATTGTAATGGACTCCTCCACGGCACAAAAGATGAAAAATACTTTTCTCTGTATCTTTTCCAAATTTTAAGGGTTTCGTGTCCCCGTAATACATCCATACTTGTACTTTGTATAATTTCGTAAATGCCAATATGGCTTGAGTTATTGGAAATTGACCCGCCTGTTTCATTAGCTGTAATCTTTTTGTTATTTGCCTAGATTCCTTCCCCGCGGGTAATCCATATGCATTCCTATTTTCCAACAACTCTTTTGCAACTTCCTGTCTTACTTTTAAATGATGTTCCATCGAACCATACAACCCCACCGAAAAAGCCTGGAAAAGCGAATCTCCTCCTCCAGGAATCTTAATTTCCGAAAACCCCCCAGGGATGGCGTCTACTAGCAATGCTTCATACTCTTCGGATGTTTCTCCTATAGGAGATCTTGACAAAGCGTCAGCCACGACGTTTTCTTTACCTGGAATATAACGCAGCTCATAATCAATGTCGTTAATTTCCTCGAGCGTGCGTGCTACCCGAGCATTCACCAATGGCATACTGTGCAAATATAAAAGTGGCTGATGGTCAGTAAAGATGACCACTCTTATTCCATATAGGAAAGGTTTTAATGCCCTCACAGCCCATCGTATAGCAGCTACCTCTTTTTCCGTTGTACTGTAGCGTTGTTCAGCTTTATTGAAAGTGGTTGAAATAAAAGCGATAGGACGTTCTTCACCAGATTGTGTCTGAGCGAGACACGCCCCTGCCCCGACATCAGAGGCATCCACATATAATAACAAGGGTGCTGCTTTCTCTGTACGATCTGGGTACGACAGGATCTGTGGCGATGTAAGTGCTTCCTTTAATGCCTCAAACGCTTTCTGACAGGGCTCGGTCCATTTCAGTGTCTTGTTACTTAATAATGCAAAAAGGGGTTTCGCAATTTCTGAGCAGTGCGCTATATGGCGCCTATAGAAGTTGACCATTCCCAGAAATTGCCTCAATTTACGAACGGTGGTCGGTACGGGAAATTGCATAATACCTTGTAAGTTATTCTCTAAAGGAACCATTCCATGTTCGGATACTCGGTGTCCTAAATACTGTACTTCTTTACGGAGGAGGAAAGTCTTGGCCGGTTTGATTTTAAAGCCAGTTTCTTCAAAAGCAGATAGGACCTTTTCCAATATTTCCAGATGTTCTTCGAATGTTTCACTTACAATCAGGACATCATCCAAATATACCATGCACTCATTCCAAGGTATATGTGCTAAAGCATATCTCATTCCGCGTTGAAACGTTGCAGGGCCGTTTTTCACCCCGAACGGCATTCGCAAAAACTCCCAATGAGACAATGGAGTCGTAAAAGCAGTCTTCTCGATGCTGGTCTCTTCCATCTCAACCTGATAATATCCTTTGATTAAATCTATCGTTGTAAAGAACTTCATACCCTTGAGACTGAACAACATGTCGATCAGATTTGGGATAGGAAAGCTATCTCCCTTTGTAATTTTATTTAACTCCCGATAATCAATACATAGTCTGATCGACCCATCTTTCTTTCTGATTGGAACCACTGGGGCTGAATATGGGGATTTGCTCCTTTGGATGATTCCTTCGTCCTCCAGCTTTTTACAATCTGCCTCGATTTCTCTAAGCATAGGGCCTTGTAACCGTCTGACTGGCACTTGCACCGGATCTTCAGTCAATGTTTCGATCTTATGTTTGATAACATTGGTGCAGCCCACATCAGAATCTCCTAAACTCGAGACAGAAGGATACCGTTCTAATAACCTAATTACCTGTTCTCTTTGTTCTGGTGTTAATTCCGCCTCTTCCAACCTAAATGCTTTGCTAAAATTTTCAGGATTCCATTCCATATATTCGTTAGGACTCTGCTCATCCAACTCTACTATATTAACAGTGGGATCCTCCACTGTAACTTCCTCTATCCTACCTACAATCGATCCCTTCTTTAACCGCCTGGTTTGGTCACTATTATTTTGTAAAATTACCAAAGCTCTATCGCCAGAAAAATCCATCAACATATGTTCCAATTTTACCGTTTTTGGCAAGCCGCGCCATGCTTCCACCATGACAGGCTGCTTCATTAATCTATTTCCTTGCCTTTCCACTTCTACTATCATACACCTTTTTGGTTCTAAATTTACCGCCTCAACCAATGCACAGGTTTCTTCCCTGGGCAATCCCTGTCTCATGTCCACTGCTACGGTTTGTACATAATTCCCACGCCTGATGACTAATTCCCTATGGTAAAAATCCGGCAACAGATGTTCCTGCTTTAAAATATTTCGTAACCCCAAAACCAGATCATTACTCAGTTAGTTGGTCTGCGGAACCACAACCAAAGGACTCGGCTGTAAGATATAATTCGTGCGAACCAATCTTAGGGCGATTTAACTTCTCCTAACACGGGAAACCTAACATTACCTATCCCAGTAACCCCTCTAAACGCGGTGGGAAAAATTGGACTTACGTTCTTATCTAATAAATGAAAACAACCCGCCGATATTAAACTTACCTCCGCTCCGGTGTCTACAAACGCGATAATGGGTTCCATTGGTGGTTGATCCACTAGTGTCACCTGCAATATAAGGGTCTTCTCCGGTGCTTTTATAATATGATATCTGATGATGGTTTCTGGTGGCCACTCATCCAGTTCCTTCTTTTTCTCTATTTCTTTTTCCCAGAGGGAATCTTTTCTCTCAGTGTTAGTTTTCTCTAATCTAACAGGTTTATCTACTCTAACCGATATTTCTACTTGTTTTACTTCGTCATTTTCTATGGTGCAGGTCGCAGTCACTGGTGATTCTAGCTCTATTGATGTCAATTCTGGGGAACCTTCCGCCCTTGGCAATGGGGGTACCAGATACGATGTTGCTGGATAACAATAGTGGTTGGGAGGATTTTTCTGTGACTCTCCAGGATCCTCCTCCTCAGTAATGATTCCCCATGGGTCCCTTTCATTTGTTATTTCTTGGGCTGTTGCGGTTGCTGTTGCTGTTGTCCCTGACATGAGGTCTTCCATGCCAGAGACCCTTCGTTTCCCGAACGCTGTTTACAATCCATACCTAGATGTTCTCCCTGGCAGTATGGACATGTTATCTGGGGTGCAGCAGTTCTAACTCCCCTATTTGGACAATCTCCAACCAAGTGGCCGATCTCCTTGCACCTCAAACACCGTTTTTGTTCCTGGTAACATTCTTCAATAAGGTGACCTCGTTTGCCACAATACATACACAAGGGCCTATTCCAACAAGTACCCATGGTGTGACCCCTTTTTTTACAATGAGTGCAACTAGGAACCGATGAACCATTGTTATTATTTCGCTGTTGATAGCCTGGACCTGATCTTTGTCCATTTCTAAATTCTCTCGATGGAATGTTTCCTGCCTGTTGACCATATCTTTGTGGTGGATAATTGTTAGTAGTGGTTCTTTGAGGTACATCTCTGGGAACCACGGCAGCAGTCTGGTAACTTCCCGAATATCCCTCAGCCTGGGGCGACGATTGCATTTGGGTTCTTTTACAACAGCACATTCCTTCATAGTTACCATACGTGTGGGGCACTTGTTGCATTTGCGATGGGATGGCAGACATTTGTAAAGACTTTGTTAAGTCCACAACTTCTATTACCTGATTTTCTTTCTTTGCTTGTCCTCGATAAACTTTGTCCACCATAATCACTAATTGTTCCCAAGGAATCCGAAAACCTTGAGTAACTTCCACTCCCATCAACGCATCTTCAACCCTGATCTTAACCGTTTCTGGCACGCTATCCATTAATTTTTCTCTGACGATGGGCATCTTCCTTACTTCGTTTCCAGGGAACGCTCGCTGAGCCAACCCCAACAATCGCAAAGCAAACAGCGGGACATCTTCTCCCTCTAACATTTTTACCTGATTAAACTCAGCGGGCTCATTATTTGCTTTCTTTTTCAGCTGTTCTCTAAACCACTGCAAGAGTTGGGATTTCACCAATCCATATTCGGCCGATGTTGATGCCACAACGTTATAAGCTTCCAAGGCAGAGCCCTGAAGGTGACTCCCCAGCAACGCAACCATACCCTCTGCTGATCCAGGATACTGCGTCTCGCAAAAATGCTCAAATCGATCAAAGAATTGTACCATCGTCTCACCTGTCTCTAATCTAAATTTTCCTGGTGGGATTACTTTCTTGGGCTTCTTGTCGACCCCCATAGAAGCAATCAACGTGGTCATTTTGTCCATCAGTTCGCTATTCTGTTTTAAAATGTCCTGTAGGAATCTCGAATCCACAGTTACCATTGCAGGACCCGGGACTCCATTCTGACTATTCGCTGACTCGTTTTGGTTCTGATTTGGTGGTTGATGAACATGATCGTTCTTAGGAATATTTTCTCCACTGGTCTGGTCCTTTTTGTCATCTTCCACCAACTCATTCATGCCGTCAGTCATGCTGACTTCTGTTGGTGATAAACAGTGGCAGCTGTAGCAGAGTCAGTCTTCTCCTCAGCAGAACAACTACGCTCTGCTACCAACTTTATGTGGTAGGTTTTCACTCCCACCACAATATTGGAAAATTGCTGTACTCACCAACCTTCAGCTTGGTAGAGGTCTGCTTTCTTCCAGAAGGGCACGACCCTGGGAATTGATGTTACTCCGCGAAGTTCGTGCAATCTTCTTTATTCTTGTGCTGTGGGATAAAAAATATAATTGAAAGGCGCAGTGGAATTTTATTGTTGTCGTTCGTTGCTCTGCTAAGTGAACTATGCTCTTTTTACCTTGCTATATTATTATATTATTATTCTGGTATTTCCAATCAATTTTCTCTTCTCTTCACAAATTTCTACTTCGACTATCCTTAAATCTGCTTTATTGAAATGTGTTTTTTCTTTTTATCTTCTCTTCTTTATTTTCTGTTAAAATAAATATCAGCTGAATTATTATGTTTTTGCAATGGGAAATGTAATATAACCAAGTTAATCTTCGTGAAGTATGGTGATCGGCAAATATTTACGCTTACGGAATGAAATAACCCACTCTTGCTCTGTTACGGGGTTTTTGAACTAGCGAGAACACTTATCCGTTCGCTTCAGTTTTTTTTGTAAGTAAAATTAAACGTATGCGAGTAGTTTTTCTATATTGTTATTTGTAAAAGTTTTATAGTTTAAAAGAAATAATTTATATTCGAGTATACGTACTCATGTGATCTGTGTTTTATTAATCACATAGCGCACCAAGAACAAGCCGTGATGTATCAATTTATATTATATGTAGAGTAGTTGATTCTCATGTGGAGTAGTTTTTTTATCACTCATATGGTGGGGAGCGCTCATTACACCCGAACCATTATTAATATATCTGCTATATGACCTCGATATGTGTGATAAAACAAACTTCAATAATAGCATCACTTGAACATCATAGTTTCATGATGGGGATAAAGCGCCAACCGTAATGTACAGATGGAGTTTACAATGTGAATACTTCGTATAGAATGAATGGAAGACGTCTGTTTGTTTTGCTTCTTATCATTCGGTCAATACAGATTTTCGTTTCCAAAAAACGTGCGGGGGGGTAGTTCATGAGACATTTGGGTGTTTTCATTTTGAGGTCAGGTATGAATGACATGGTACTGACGGCGGTATGTTATGGGTTAGACTGATGAGGAAGTGGAGTGAGATGGTGATGAAGGATTAGAATGAGAGTGACGAGAGAGTGAAAGAATGAGGGCATAATATGGAGAAGAAGAGTGAAAAGAAAAAATAGTAAGAAGATGAAGACTATTGAGGCAGCGTCTCTCAATTGGTAGTTTAGAGAGGTAGCTTGACGTGTTATTTGTAGATAGTATGAGGATATAGATCGGTGTTTTTTTATTTAATGTAATAGTAACATTCCCGCTATTATCGCCTGATTCAGAAGTATGTAGAGAAGATTAAGCAAGACTTATACCTGGATTAGAATGATGAATAATAGTAAAATAATGGATGAATAATAGGATAAATAATAATAAATAATTGACTTATAATTAGATAATAATTAATAATTAAAATTAAATATCAATGAATAATAATAGATAGTATGATACAATAAAAGATAATTTGGTAGAAGCATGAATAGAGATAATCGCAATAAAGATAGGAATAATAATGATGATAAATAACAATAATAATAAGGATAATGATGAATGCTCTACATACTCCGAATAATGAATAGTTAGATTAATTAAATTGATGAGTAAGTGAATTGAAGTAAGAGTACATATAGTTGGAATAATAAGGGGGAATGATCTTGATTATATCTATATGAATATAATAATAATAATTACTTCAGAGGACAAAGTATATGAGATGACATGTAAGTACGAAATGAATCTTGTGTATCCTCTGATATCATAAGAAAACTTAAGAAATCAGTATGATGTGGAATTTAAGTGAATTTCTTGATGATAAAGAGAAAAATGAAAGGATATAGTGATGATGATTACCTGAAGCGGAACCGTGTCATTATGTAGAAGAGTACGTCCTCAGAAAGTTCTTCAAGTTACAATTGGATGAGTTAAGGAGGAAAGAGCTCGATGGAAACATACGTGTTCCTACGGTATACTAGAGTTACTCGCACTTGTATTCGCAGACAGAATTTCGAAAAGTGAAGCGTTATGGTTAAGGTAAACTGATCTGTCCAATAAAAAAATTGGTAGTAATAGTAATAAGATCTATGTACTCTTCTTTTTTAGTTTAACGATTATACCTTACTCTAGCAATTAACTTAACAATGTCTAATAATCTATTCAAATTACTCAATATCAATTAACTCTACTTCCGATGACTTCTCATTTTCTTTCGATTCCATTATAATTTTCTGGTCAAAATTTTAGGTTTTCCATTTTTTCCGTCCTCAGTTAAATGTATTTAATTGCTTTAAATAAGATAATCTTTTAAACAAAAATTCCATCATTAATTCAACCATTGACCCTTTATAGGAGAGAAGTCGTCTGACTGATATACTTCTATATATTCCAAACGATTCTTCAATGTTGTTCTAACTTTTATACTCGTGGGACAATTGGTTTGAGTTACTCTACTCTCGTTTTACTTAGCTCTTCAGGAGTATACTTGATTTTCTTTCTTTTCTTGATACTGTTGTATTTATCACTCTTGCCTCGAATTCTTTCCCACATAGATAATCTTATACTGAAAAAGGGTATGGGAGGGAGAAGGGAATCACGGTGAATTGAAAAACACTCGCCTGAATGAGAGGATATTCTATGAATACGATAGTATTAGTAATATACCCTCACATATACGTTACCGTATATATAATACAAGAGTATTTTATGATTTACTATAGAATTGATATTATATCATGAGATGGACCATTATATTCACATATAATATACTTATTATAGTACCGTAGCAATTTATAATATATACAGGAGTAAATAATCAATACATATTTAATATCGTTGATACAGTCATATCGCTAGTAAAAATACTATAATGATGTATATATTAAATTAATATATATATATTAATATATATATATACTATATATCTATATTACTATATAGATATAATATTATATATATATATCCAGCCCTTTGGGGAGTCATGTGGATTTCTTATCAGGGGAGATATAAAATATGTGTGAATTATTTAAGACAGTTATGAGTCTTCACTCGGTAAGGAGAAATTTGTAGAAAAATCAGGTTTGTTTGGAGGTGTTTGGGGTTAAAGAGTTAGCGTGAAGTTTTTGGAAGAGAAAGAATGTTTGAATTTTACAAAAGTCTGGATTGGTGAGTGTGGGTGAGCCGAAGTAGGAAGTAGTAAAAGAAAGAATATGTTGGAACAGGTTGAAAGAGTTAAGGGGGTGTAAAGTATAGACGGGTGAACTGACTTCGTATAGCCATAGGGAGGAAAAAATGAAAGTGGGACTGAGTCAGGTCGGGACGGCTGGGGTTGGGTCTGCAGTCGAGGTCTGGAGATGAGGGGATAAATGAAAACCAAAATGTATGAATGAAGAAATTGCTACGGTAGACGATCCCTCCATCCCAGTGGCAGAGTTTATAAATGCTAGGCACAAAGAGAAAATGAGGTCGGAGGATAAGCTGCGGGAACGATTGCATTGGAGGGATGTGTTAGAAATAGTAGAAGATCGTTATGAGTTTTGAGAGAAATGAAAGAGATGAGAGGAGTATTGAGAGGCATGATGTGCCAGTGGCTAGGGTAGAATGACAAGCGGCTTCCCAGTCGATATAAAGTATAAATCCTTATCAGGGATGCTCTGAAGGGCAATCGCTAATGAATTATGCGTAAGTTCGCTAGAGGGATTCTATGGGGAAAAACTTGGAACGACAGTTGAATGCAGGAAGGACGAAGTGCAATGAGCTGCACAGAAGAACACCAGCGGTAATCCGAACTCAGAGCAGAGATGTTGCGGCTACAATCAAGCGGAATGTGAGAGAATATGAATCGGACATAGAACAGAGAGAATTGCAGGGGTCCATGGATGTTGAAGTGTTTTAGGTGTGGTACGATGGACATTTGACTTTCAGAATGTTAGATGGGGCAATCATGAGGGCGTGTTTGTGGTGGGCACAGTGGGACATATGGTTTATGAAATAGGCCACAGACCCGTCAATGGCCGGATGTAGGAGAGTGGAGAGGATAGATCATTTGCGGTAAGAAGATTGTTCAGCAAGGTGTGAATTGTAGAGGAAGACTTTATTGCGGGAACGTGTAGCCGGACTGAGGGTCATTTTATCGAGGATGTTGCAGGTTCCCAGAAATAAGTCGGTACATTATGTGAGAACGGTAGCGCGGTAGGAGCTGGACGGCGGCGGGGCGATAAGCACCTTGGTATGACGGCACATGAACAAAATAGTAGTTCCCGGTGGTAGTGAACGATATTGCGGTTAAAATGGAGAATGTAGTGTTCCGGTCAAGGGTAACGGCCTGTAGGTGGTACCCATAGAGAATGTAAGTGTGTGAATGAAAGTATTCGGGTAGAATAATCAGCTAGGGGAAAGCTGGTAGCGGGAACACGAGGCCTCAGTGTAGAGGTTTACAGGCTGGTGCGACCCTTAGTGGAAGGGCTGAGTGTTGAGGTAGGAAAGGGATTTTGCTTAAGTGCGGATGATATGTTTCAGCTGGTCAGCGTGGCCATTCGAGTGCATGTGTATTAAGGTTCTATTGCGGACGGTATGGAGTGAGAGCTCTTGATTGACCCCAATGAGCTGTAAATGGTCAGTATAGTGTATAAAAGGTGCGTATGATAGATGGAATATAAAGTTATTATTACCATTTACCTTCTGGAAAAGGGTAATATTAAAGGGATTAGTAATATGGTAATACCCGGTCATTACAAAATTTTAGGGAGAGTGTTAAGATTGGAGGTATAAGTATGGAAGAAGGTGAGTTCTATGTTATTGATATAAGATGAGAAGTATGGAATCTGTGTTAGGGTTTATAAAGTTTTTTAAGTATGAATGGATGAATTATCCATCCTGATTCTATTTTGATCGGAGAAAAAGGTGAATAAGGAGGGGAAATGTTACACGAAGTATGTGAATAAGGGATAGCGCAATGTAAACGAGAAAGCCTGGTGCTGAGGTCGTCGGACAGTGTGTCTTCTCTAGAGAAGATACTGCTCTTCTGAAGAAGCGCGAAATCAGTGTGGTAAGTGTACAAAAACGTACAGGTTGGAATACGCCGGAATGAATGGGACGGCTGTGGATCGCAAGTCGACCAGAAAACATAGCACCTGTTTCTGTGGCCGAACCATGGTAATGATGATCCCTCGTCGAAAGCTTAGAGTGAAAAGGGGTTGCACATAAGCTATAATTCTGATGGTAATATCTAGGATTTGGAACATAATCCTAGGGTTATGCTAATGCCAAAAGAGCTTCGTCCTGATGTGAAAAAAGAAGAGGAGCGTAGAGCAAATAAGAGCGCTTGGTGATGTGGTCCAGCTAGTTTGGTTATTCGCGTTTCTGATGGTGGGCGCAGAAAATAATATGGGACGGGGAGCGGATGACGGAGACGAGAATGTCTTAGCGTGTATCTTCGGCATGGCTGCACTATTGAGAGGCAAAGACATTGCCGGGATGTCCCATTGTATGAGATGTGAGAGATACTGCTTTGTGCCTAAGGTTTGATGAGTAGAGTGAAGAAGACAAAAGATGTACGAAATCAGTTGTGGGAAAGGACGGAAGCGCTCAACCGCAAAGCGATGGAGGATTTTGGATGGGCGCCAGTTTTGCCTGAAATCTGTATATGTTAGTTATCGGAAGGAATACCCCCATATACCAGCGAACCTCCGTCACTTTCCTCCCCCAGTTGCGACATGAGATTATAAAGAGCAGTGTGCAAAGTTCTGCACCGCGCACCCATCGGGTGTTTTGGCAAGAGAGCTCGTGAGTCATGGAATAGTCCGATGGTGCCTGTGAGAAAAGCTTGATGGACGATGAGGTTATCGATTATTATCGTAGGAATGAAAAGACTGTGAAAGAGTATGATTGGGCAAACAAGGCTGCGGAGCCGAAAGCCGGAGTCGCAAGGTTTTGTCGATGGGACTTAGAGCCGGAGTCGGAGCTGCAAAAAAAGACGCTGCTCCGCTCCCGGCGACGTACAAATAATAAGAAATAATTTAATCGATTGGATTCACCTACAGGTATTGATATTACACTACTATACAATATATATAATATATATATATATATATATATATATACTACTCATACGTACATACTATATAATATAATACCTATATAATATAATATATACTTACTATAGTATATGTAATACCTTATGTATAGTATATATAATATAAAAATATACATATACCCTATATTAAATTGCACGCAAGAATTCACCGTCAACTCCCTTAAATAGTTCTATTAGTTATGGAGACATCTTATTGGTAGTTAAAAGCTCGTTCTTTTTCTGAATTAAGCGGAAGTTAAATAATAAATAATATATACTAACTATATATATATATAGGTAATATCATATATAGTTTGTAATAAAATATAATATACTAGAGTATATACCAGGGCTATATGAGTATCATATACTATAACTATATATATACCTTTCTCCCTTTTTTTCGGAAATATGCTTGTTTATTTATTGTTCAAACTAAAAAAGGTTCTATACTTCTTTAGGCAACTTTTAATTAATTAAATTTTCTTGATCCTCTGAAAACCATCCATCGCTCCCACACCTAAACGCAAAACTCGCGGAAAACACCTCATGCCTACTTGAATAATTTTATCTCTCTGGAAGATAAACAAGACTTACACTACTGTCAACTATGAAATACGATTATAACATAGTTAATCGGGAAACAGTCAGTTCGATCATGATTGAAAAGAGTTTACCAAACCAAGTTACTCATGGGAGCCACAATACATCTACTGATCCTTTAAATTAATGACGACATTTAAAAACGCTCTCATCCAAACAATGGCCTGCAATTGTTAAAAAGAAAGGTGAGGCAAAAAGCTGTTCAGGCATGAACCTGTTATTTTTCCGCAAACTCGACTAAAGTGGATGCACATCATTTCAAATGTGTATACACTATTGTATATTGTCTCTATGTACATAATGATAATATATTATCAATAACATATATAAATTAGCGAATTATATAAATGGTTGTTAAAATAAGATAGTGAACTCCTATATATAATAGGATATATAATATGCCAATAGATTATACTACTAAAGAATAAAGAACATACGGATTTGTAACAGCCAACTATAAGCACTAATATATGTGGAGGACAGTGGAACTTTCATAAAACTGGATATAAGTTACCTTCTAGACTCAGGTATAAAAGTAATAATTCTGATAAACGTATAGTTACTAGTAATATTTGAGGTCTAAAAATATACGCAAAATAAAAATAAAACTTAAACCAACTTGCATATCTACTATCTATTATAAAGGCGGTAGTATAACGCTTATATGTGACATTAAATAATGTAGTAAATTATATAATATATGATATATGCTGGCACATAAGTAGGTGACAGTACAAATTATTCTTTGCTTATCATATCATGTATAAAAGGTACCTCTGAAATCCTCGTTTCCCTCCACGGTGATGATATTAGAGACTGATATCACACTATAAGCCAACATACTAAATTATAGTCAAGTTGAGGTAAGACACCCACTGCTACCATCACTCTGTCCAACACATTTCTAGCGCTAATATATACACCAGACATACGTGAGGATGGAGAAATATGTTTAATTATTGACGATTATTGTATTTAGGACACATGAGTAAATGTATCGTATATTAGTGTAATAACTGGTGTAGAGGACTATATTTATTTAGTCGTGTAAAGGTTGCCAACTCAGCGAAAAAAGAATGTAGCGCATATCCAAAGGCAAAGAGTATGCCCTAATAATGAATAATCAGAGAACCTCTATGAGGTGGCCACAAAAGAAGTTAGATAGAATACCTCCTACAGTCACATAGAAAGGCAAGCGACAGCAGGTAAAAGAATGAAGGCACCCATGACATCAATTTGAGTAGAAGCCGCCAATGCAGTTGAATACTGGACATTTAACCAAAGGCCCTTATTCCCTGTGCTAGTTACTTAGCATTCATAAGCTCATTAAATGATAAAATTCCCACGGTCTATTAAAACTTTGTGAGTCCATCAGTCCTGATTCAACTGACTCTGTCACGCAGCACATCCCTGCTACACATTGAATGATAAAAGTGGTGTAGCTGATTGTCAAGATGTGCTCCTCGAGAACTTTAACGAAAAGACAGCGCGGCCTCATAATGTTTGAATCTGACAATATCGTTCTATATTATATATTTTCTCTCTAGACAATGACACTGATAATTTCAACTAATCATGATGTAAAATTTGGTTTACAATTTATTCAACATTAACATTTTTACAAACCTACGACTCGATTGATTATGTATTGAATCTTTGACCATCTTGGTTGGGTGGATGATACGTTTCATACTTTATGTGAAATTAAAATATTAATGCTCTCAATCAGCTTTTAACGTAACTTCTGATGAGCTCGCTTGCGTCCTGTCGTCAAAGATGATACCTTCCACCTTTTGTTGCTCTCCAATCCTGCATGTGAAACTTGATTATAAGAGCACACACATATTTTCAGTTGTAAATCAAGTACTAAATATATATAGGCAATATATAATATAAATAGCCGCCTATATATATATAAATTCACCGTCAAGTATGAGTAATTTTAAATTATTGTGTAGAAAGTTCTCTATATAAAATGAGCGTCAGCTGGAAATGTTACAATCTTATATAATGATCAATAAAAAGACAAGATGTATAAGTATAACATAGTTCTCTATATCGACTGAGAAATGAGCTACTTTTGTCAAACTAATAAGTACGTGATATCATATATTTAGTATGAATGAGCTTAGTAATCACTAGTTACGTACTTGTACTGCAAATTGTGATTTAGTTGTTTTTTTATTCTATTGCTAGAAGTCATGAGACTCTCTCTCATGTACTAGTCGCTTGCTCGCCACGATTCACACCTCCTTGTTATGCCCTCACGAAAGAAGGGGAAAGATTTTAAATACTCTGGAAAATCCTTAAAATATATCCTCTACGATATCAGAGGCCTTACTCTTAGGCTCGTATGTGCAGCGCGAGTTACTTCAAATGTGTGTTGTTATATTTTTGATGATATACATCACTCACGAGACATGTTAAATATCTTAACCAATGAAATAATAGACATAAAAAGAAAGATATCACATAAGATATGAGTGAGACGTGACAGAGGTAAGCCTTACTTGCTATGTTACATTAAATACTATAACTCTGAGACTGATAAAATCGTGGTAATTTTTGTCATGAGATCGAGTTAGTTCTCTCATGGCGTAGTGTTAGTTCAGAGAATTCGCATGCTCAATGTGGTGTATGCATTCGATCATGAGCGAATAGTATGCTAGTGTGTATCAATGTGAATTGACCGTATGATGCTCATGCTTAGTCTTATATGTCAGTTTAATTAGCCAGCTGCTCATATCTCAGCAAAAACAGTACAATATAACTACAGTAGGCAAAGTCAATACATTGCCTGTAATGAAATAGCTGAGCTCAAACCAGTTTAGTACGGGGAACAACGTAAATAAAAAATAATAAATAAAAACATCTACTAGAAATCCATCACATAGATTTTATAGTGCTAATACTCTGCTCATCGATAAAGTGCAGCATGATGTTATTATACTTATCTTTTAGAAGAAAACCACTTCAAAATCTACAATCGAAAGAGGTTAGATAATAGTCTGAAAGAGGAGTAGAGATATAATATGACAAATACATTTTCAACGATCAGGAAAATCTGAACAACTTAATCAGTTTAACCATAATAAAATCAACAGAGTAGAATAGGAAGATTTATTACCCTCTTTACAGAACAGACTAATTCATCTATCCTGGTTCATACCCTCGATATTGAAAGCCTAAAATTATCAAATTTTCAATGTTAGAAATGCAGGATTATCTTTAAACCACCAACAAAGGAATTTTGAAAAATTCGTAAATATAAGAGTGGGTAAATTGACACAGATCACTAATTAAAAGTAGAAAATATATCAATAGTTTCATAGTGCGATGAAAGGAACACCAGAGTCTTATTTTTCTGTTATAATGAAGTAAACTACAAATGCTAGACCTAGCTGGTGTCAACGAGTGTACATGAGATCCTATTGATTCTAATAAATGCTTATTTCAAGAAAAAGATTTTATTTAACTTTCGTAAAGATCACTGGGCAATTGTCGGTCGTTAGTAAAATCAAAAATTATTCTAGCTGTTGGAAATCTCCTTTGTAAAAAAGAGGACTTCTTTGAAGCTGAAAATTTTAATATAATTAATAATTAAAGGAAATGTATGGACTTGAATATGAAGTTCAGATGCAAAATTTTCAAAATCTGATCTTCTAATAAGATTTATTCTTATTAAATACTATTTCAATAATTTTATCTTACGTGGATCGGAAAAATTTATATGAAGACAACTTTGTCTCAAATAATTGCCTTTGACTCCTCAACACATATTATTACAACTTAAGCAATGATTACTTTAACATATGATACTTCAACAGAAGCTTTTAAAGAAAATTTATCTTTTACAGACTCTTAACTGTAATAGTTATGCCATAAATACACATTTATCAAAACCTCACAACAAAGTTGTTATTTCCACAATTTCCACAATTTATTTCTCTATCCTTTTCAACGACAAAAGAAAAACAAGTATGTTTCATTTGAATTCCAGGACTTGTGGAAATGACAATACATGATAAAGTAGATGCAGCAGAAAAGAATTCTACCGTTATATATGCCTGCCACTTTAAAGTATTCAAACACTAAAAATAATATATATGTGTAATAAAGAATTACGAATTGGAGCTTGTGGCAAGAAAATTCGAAGCATCTTAAAGATTTTTTGTCAGTTGTTAAGCCTTAGTCATTGATTCAGTATTGTTCTAGTATGTATAGGAATGACAGAAGAGGAAAATTTAAATTGATTTGCCTTATTTATTGACTTTATTTACAATTATTTACAACATTTTATTATTTACAGGAAACTTCCCTCAAATGCCATATTTGTTCATCAAGACTTAATTTTTATTAATTACTTATTTTTTTCGTTCATCAGAGAACTATTACATTCAATTTATATTAATAATTCTTTAAAACAATAAATATTGCTGTCTCAATATGTGAACACTGTGTTATCATGTGAATGTAATGATTGTTTTGAAAGATTTTCGCCTCAACAAGATGATGAAATTATTCAAGATTGTTGGAAAAGACTAAGTAAAAAAGTTTCAACTATCATAACAAATGAATTTCTCTTAATGAAGAATGAGTATGCCAGTGAGATAAATGTAGTACGAAAAAAAAGAATTGCAATTAGTATTTAATTGATGATATTTTTCAATTCGGTGAGTCCAGATCTCCTTAACATTCTTACTAAAGGATTCCTAACAGATACTCCTAAAAGTTACTTGCGAAATTATTGTACATAACTTGATCTGCAAGTCATGGGATAGTTGAGGATATTACATCTATCTACATCACACTGTACTTAGAAAGATGTTTTCTATTCTGATAAAGGTAAAAATATTTTCTTATTTTACAGGGTGGCAAGATAACAAATCTGATATACTGAGTGTTTATCAAACTCAAATTATAAACGGAGTTACATTCATTTTGTTTTGTTAATAGAGCTAGAATAATAATTTTTCGTATGTTAAATATTTTTTGCTTTTTTAAAATTTTGTCAATTATTCAAATATTTTATTTATTTATTTATATCCTTTTATTCAGTAGATTATATCGGAAAAAAAAAAAATATTTTTTTTTGTGCCACAGTATTTTATCGGAATTTATAGTATATGGGTGTGCTGATTTAGAAATGATTAGTTTTTTCCAAGATTGGTTAGTTCTTATGAATACAAGGTGTTTCAATTACTCTTATAACAAATAAATTTTATTTAATGCATTTTTCAGTAATATCGTTCTTATTTTATTAGTAAAGAATACTTTAATATATATCTTTCTTTTTTCTATTTCAGAAACATATGCGTAATTCAACGAGAGCTGTTTTATACCCAATCGTATTCTGCTACATTGTGGTGATACTTGCCCAGAGAGAAAATATTTTGATTTGTGAAGAAACGGATTCCTGGATAACTTTCGGCATGAATCGGAGAACAACCAACAAACAAGATAAACTTAAAAAGTGTTATCTGTAAAACGTGTGTCAAAAATATACGTCAGTGGAAAAATGTGGAGAAAGGTTTTACAATCTTGGTGTAAACTATGTATGGGCGGGACAAAAGATACACAGGGAAATGTTTTTTTGTTTGGTTATATGAGGTATCAATAGGATTCAGAACGTAAATTTAGAGTAAGAGATATAGAGATACACAAAGGCGACCTGTACACAACACTCCGACGATGTCCCATCGTGTTCTACAATCCAGATAGAATTGTCTAATAAAAAGAATAAATCAGAGATTTCGGTGATGCAACACGATGGCAGATAAGATAGTAGTGGAAAGTCATTTCTACAACGAACAGTTCTCCCAGGAAGAGATCAAAGATTTAGTATTAAGTCTCTTCAAGCAAGATTCTGAGTTTTATCTTCTAGACTAAGTGAAAACTGTTTCAAAGGCGAATAGAAAAATACGCTATTTTTCGGAAAGAGAGGTAGTACTTCTTACTATTTCATTGAAGAAGAGACTAGTATACTTTAAGGAATCCCTGGACCCTACTCAAAATGGAGGTTCATAATACCAGACAGAAGATTGGCGATTGTTATTATGGATTAGAGTAACGAGAAGTTGACAATTCCATTTTCTTTTAACTGTTACAAATGAAGCCTCCTTTCACATATTCTTTGAATGTATATATCAGTTGACAAATGAAATATCAACAGAAGGATACTTGCCAGAAACCTAGCTATATAAAATGGTCTATATGAGATTGATTTGAAGATGGTAACATCTTACTAGGGCAGAAGCGGTTACTAAGCCTTGTTTAAATATGATTGTAGGGAAATAAGTAGGGATACACAAGAACATGGGAAACAAAGTATGTATGGCCTGCTAGGGAGAATTTGTAATCACGATAATATTAATGAAACTATGCTACAAACATCCTCCATCTAACATCTCATAAATCGCACATCAAATAGATAGATAGAGATTTGTTAGCCCTTAGACAAAGATGGTCAAAATGTTATTTTTCAATTTATTTGAAGACTTAAGCTGAAATGATGGTTGTGGTCCATAGTTATATCCAGTCATGTCTCTATAAAGCGCCAATCTCAAGAATGCATGTCCTACTATGAACATTGATAATATTGAGCAGTCTGCTGGAAAGTTTTGTTGGTTGTTAGCAAACTTTTTTGGGGCAACCAATAAATCTGCCAACTATGTAGAACTCGTAAGAAAATGCTTTAGTTAAAATTTTAGAATGACTAATATATGAAGATAAAGTTACTTTCTAATAATCAAATTAGATCGGTTTTCCGGATATTATAGGTATTATAGTGGAGGAAGGGGGAGAGTTCATCGATATAAAGATGAATAGGATAAACCAAGGAAGACTGGGATAAACCAATAATGGAGACTATTGTTAGAGCTTAACGTGATTGGTCCCATTCTGCACACGAGAAACACGCGATCTTAAATGCATTAAATTGTGAATTCATCATTCCCCAAATTGATGTAATTAAAATACAAGATTATATTAGAGAACTAGTACTTACATACAAATTAAACGATTATGATATTCTTGTATATTTCGTGCTTTTTTTTTAGATGAAATTAATTTAATAATAAAAATAATATGTTGTTATAATGTATTTATTCGATGAACAACATGTATCTAAAAATAATGAGCCAAACTCTAGGAAAAACGGTCTTAATTTCGGATCAGGGAAACAAGATTACCACCCTATACCATGACTTCAATTATTTGACCGCAATTATCGGTATAGGAAAGTGTTATAATATAATATAATAAATATACCACTATATATATACTTATATATATATATATATAATATATATATACTATATATATATATTATATATAATAATATATATACCTTTATATATAATTACTATTTTATATATATTATATACTATTATACTTATTCTTATACTATATCTATATATATATAATTTACTACTCATATATACTACAATCTATATATATAAGTTAATATATATACTATATATATATATACATATATATATATATATTATATTATAAGTACTATATAATTATATATATCTACTATACTAATTATATATATATATTATATAATATATTATGTATCTATATATATAATATATCTCTATATCTCTAATACATAATAATATAATATATAATATAACTTATATATACTATATATATTAAATATCCTTATACTATTATATTTATATATATATAATATATATAATATATATATGGATATTAAATATATAATATATATTATAATATTCTAAATATATATTATATAATATAATATATATATATATATTATATACCTATATATATATTTTAATATTTTTAATTATAAATATGCTCTCGAAATAATTATAATGTTATATATTATATAATATAATAATATATTATATACTATATATATATATATTATAATTTTCACTCGCATATAATACTACCCTATATATATATAATATATAATATACCTATATACCGATAATATATATATATACTATATTACATTATAATATACTACTTATATATATTATTACTATAACCAATATATATACTATATATACTAATTATATATATAATTATACTCTATATCCACTATAACATATTACTTAATATACACTATACACCCCCCAACCAATTACTAGGAATAATTACTATATTATAATTTTACCTGTGTATTCATATTTAATTTTTCTAAAATAACTAATTAATACTATGAGGTATTTATACTTCATTATATCCTTATAATTATAATCATATTATAATATATTATATATCTACCATATATATACTACCTTAAACTATAATATACAATAACCCAAATTATGATAAAAATTATTTGGAAACTAGATACAGAATGCAAAAATACGGTAAGATGTTCTCATACAAGGTTTAATAATGTGCCTTAGTTTAATATATGCCATAACTTAAAATTTCACAAATGGGGGACGTTAAACAAGATAATTTGAGCATGAAACGAATAATATTCGTATAGAGTGTAATCAAGTAGATTTACCCCACCCAGGACGATGGATATTGGACAGAAATTCCTTTTTTACCTGCACTCCTGACATTTTATTTGACCGGACCTTATTTTGCCTCTGAAACTTATTGGAGCAACAACCTTGGAATATTTAACTTAATTCGATTTTTTTGGCCTTGAAATTTTTTGCCCTTGACCTTTTTTTTGGAGAACCCTAATTTTTTGAGCAACCCTAATTTTTTTTGGCAACCTTAATTTTCCCCAATTTTTTTGCAAACCTTCGAAGAAGGGTTTGCGCCAAACGTGCGGCAGCAACCGTTGTACGTATAACACACCTAAATTTTTTCGACAACCTTTGGTACTATAGGTAATATTATGGCCCAACTACATTTATTTATGGAACCCTTTAGCGGGGCTTAGCTATTTTTTTGATATTATCGCTACACATCTAACACAACCGGCGCACAAAACACACAACAAAAACCACACAACACACACACCCCCTGCCACACTCAGCTCCATATAGCTACACAACAGCCTCCATATTAGTACACATAGGCCTACAAACAGCTACACTACCTTACCCCCTAAGCCTACAACCCATACTATAAATATAGCTCCACGATAACTTCAACTAGCATACCTACACTAATTCACCAGCTTACCTGCCTACCATAAAACACCATAGCATAAACAACACACTACCTCACCAGCTTACTAGCTAAATACACACCTACATCCTCACCAACCTTACCTAGACTACCCTACTACATAGATCCACCAGCTTCAGCTAGCGTAACTATATAGCCTACCGTGCCTAAATTTGATGACGCATTTTGTTTGATTATATTGAATGAATTTCGTTGATGACTCAGATTTATTGATGGTTTATCAACTTTGATGGTTTCCAATACCGTAAAAGTATCTAGGATGTTCCTAATTAGTTTCTATGGTATTTATGAGATGCACAGGTGAGTGAAAGATGAGTGAATGAGTGCATGAGTGCCAGTGAAGTGAAATGAGTGCAGCAGATGCAATAGATGCAACTGAGTGCCAATAGTGCACATGATGACCACTCTTTTTCAAGCTTTTCAGATCCTGAGTCAGATAAGACCTAATATGCGGGTGTCTACCTAGGTTAATAAGGTATGAGGAATCGTTTGGTGTTATTACAAGTTGCTAGGATGCTTCTACTATGAGTTAGTTTTTTTCTAACACTTATAGCTATATATTTATATTTATATACACACACACACACACACGCACAAACGCTAGGCTACTTATACCGACATACAACCCACTTAGAGCAACACTTACACTTCTCCTACACTACACACAACTAGAACATTACTATGATTATACACCTATGGTTCACTTATACACACATACCCTATGAACTATACGAACATTCACTAGTGAACTTATCCCTTGACAACTTAGCATATACACCTTCATAGACATTACACTAGCATACTACATAGACACTTAACTTAATACATAAAACTATGAAATTATTAGCACTTATAACTAAACATATACTACCTACCAAACACACACACTTCTTACCTCAACACTTGAATATTTTATGATGCTAATTTGATGACTTCGCATTGATGACCTCACATTGATGACTCTACACATTTGATGGATTGATGCAAGAGTTGATGCACTTTTCTAACCTTTCTAACCTTTTACTACCTACATGATAGAAAAAGCTAATATTATGTTTCCTAAGGTATAAATGGACAACCAGGCGCGCATGCGCCTTCCACGCAAAGACAGTCACCGCACTCCGCAGGTGAGACCGCGGCCGTTCCGCCGACGCGTGCGCCGCGGCGCAATATCACCCGCGTACGCGCCGCGTGCGCCCGAAGGCGCAATAATTCCGGCGAATCTAAACATAGAAAAATCATTGAGTCATTCATTTTCTTTATTTCTCACTTAAAATTTTTATTAAAAACATTTTAGGAACTAAACTGTAATCATTACAAGAACTAATTATTTTATTTACTACATATAAATTTATTAACATTATTTTCTTTTTATTTTTACTTTAATACTTTTTAATTTTAAATTATGGTAGTAGGGAATGAAGAAGAAAAAACCAGAGTGTTTGATATATAAACATTTTATTTTAACTACATTGTACGAAATTTTATTAAAGACATTCATTACATATCTAAGATAAACTCAGTAAATAATAAGAGGTTGTTACTAACACCTAAGGAGATTAGTATGCTTTTGTTTTAAAGCTTTTACCCTGCTTTAACTCTTTTTTACTGTTTACTAATATTTTTAATTGATTAATAATAATATCAAGTAATCAGTAAATCAATAAGAGGTGTTAATATTCAACAAGGTTTAGTAATGCTTTTCGTTTTACTGCTATTACTGATTAAACTCATGTTTTACTGCTTTACTTCATATGTTTTTACTGCTTTAACTCTTATTTTATTAAATTATAATACTATAAGCAGTAAATCAGTAAAAAGCATACTAACACCTTTGTTGCGTAGTAACACCTCTATTGATTTACTGATATTACTGCTTTAAGGTATGATAAATTAATAAATATGTGAGTTAAAGCAGTAAAACATATGAGTTACAGCAGTAAAACAGTAAACAACGCATACTACCTTAGGTGTTAGGTAACCTCTATTGATTTACTGATTTACTTGCTTTAAGGTAACGTAATGATTATGTTTTAAATAAAATTTCGTACAATTGTGTAAAATAAAATGATTTATATATCAAAACACTCTGGTTTTTTCTTTACAAATCATTTTTACAAATTTATAAATTAAAAAGTATTAAGTAAAAATATAAGAAATATGTTTAAAATATATGTGTTAATAATAATAATAGGTTGTAAGAATAGTTTAGGTTGCGAAATGTTTTTTTAATAAAAATTGTTTTAAGTAGTACGAAACTTAAAGTATATAATATTATATATTTTTCATTGGCGGCAGAATATTGCGCTGCGGGCGCACGCGGAGGCGGCGCACGGGATATGGCGCCTGCGGGCGAACGGTGGCGGGAACGCGGCGGGTCGCACTCGGGTGACGTGGGATGATGTCTTTGCGCTGGAGGGCGCATGCTGGGCCTGGTGTTTCAATTATGACCTAGGGAAACATTAAATATTAAGCTTGTTCTATGATTAGGGTAGGATTAGAAAAGGTATAGAAAATATCAATGCTCCGGATCAATCATCAAGATTGAGGCACAATGCTGGCATCAATGCTCGAAGCTCAAATTTGAGGTTTAAGTAATCAAATGTGTGAGTGTAATCTAAGTGTGTGTGTGTGTGAGTGTCAGTTTTTAAAGGTTAAGTGTAATGCTAAATATATTGTCAAGATGTGTATGTACTGGTAAGTGTAAGATGTCTATGTATATGGCTGTGTAAGTGTCTAATGGAGAGTGTAAGTGCTTATAAGTGTATGTGCTGTTATGTCATCTGAATGTTGGTATAAGTGTATAGTGTTGTGTGTAATAAGATTGAATAGGTGTACTAAGTGGCATAGATGTAAGTGTCTTGTGTGTGTGTGTGTAGGTTGTAGGGGAGAGTGGTAAGTGATCTAAAGGTGTGTATGTAACGTATAAGTACCTAGCGGTTGTGGTGTGTGTGTTTTTGTGTAAGTAATATATATATATTATCAGGCTATAGTGTGAAAATACTAACATCATAGTGGAAGCATCTAGCAATTGCAAATATACCCAATCGATTCCTCATACTTTATAATAAGGGTAGACACCTATTAGGGCTATTTAGGCTCAGGGGGAGGCTAGAAAAGGCTTGAAAAACGTGGCACTCAGTTGGCACTATGTGCCACTCAGTTGGCACTATTGGCACTCATTGGCACCATTGGCACTCACTTGGCACTCATGCACTATTGGATACACTTGGCAACTCACATGGGCATCAATAAATACTCCATGAAGAATACATAATAGAACATCCTAGATTTCTTACGGTGATTGGGAATCCAAAGTTGAACCATCAATAAATTATGAGCATCAAATGCTAATTATTGCAGCTGAAAAGATGACGTATCAAAGTTGTGGGGCACGTGTCGGCTAGGTAATATGTGTAAGCGCTAGTGAAAGGTGGGTGGGTCTAGGTGTGAGGTGTACGTGTAG
>JABUQX010006635.1:0-19873 GCA_015478945.1 Trachelipus rathkii | reverse complement strand
TATATACCTCTTAGACATAGTATACCTGACTTATATATAATACTATGTATTATATCAAGCATCATATGAATTGGGTATTACGATCATTATGTATCATTGGTATATCAGTGAAAAGGAGAGAAACAAATCGCAATGAATATGATACATGTCTTTGATTGATATATGTTAAACAACTACTAAATAGCAAATAGTGAATAAAAGAGTAAGCGATATGGGACATACAGAATGGAATGTAATATGAGCAGGAATGGGTTTAGTTAATGTAGACATACCTACGATGGTAGTACGTAACTTTCTCTTCGTAGAGACGATCTACTGTGCATAGCGTCACTGAAGTAATCCCTCATCCAAAAGCTCCCAACAATAGAGTTTTTTGCCAATCAATCACTTGATATCACGCCATGTTATGCACCTGGGTAACGTCCTTATACGCCCCCCAGTGAAGCTCTTAGATCTTGATGGAAGCATTCGAACTCCTGCTTCATCACTAACCATCGCCTAGGTTATCGCGGAAATATTTATCTTAGGTGAGAATGGCTAAGTCAGTCGGCACACTTTAATACTCATTTCTACATCCATGAGAATGAAAAACTGCTAGTGCAGTTGCCTGGGATTCAATGTAGTGGTTCTCGGCTTTCCGCTGGTTTCTCAGTCCGCAACCACGCGCTACAGACAAATTCATGGTTGCTACATCTGAAAGAAAAGGCATTCCACACCTCTTCCTGCCTTGTCTAACAAAAGTCATTGTTGTTACGGCGCAAAGGCAACATTCAACAGGGAGAGGAGGTCCGTATTTGTGGGCACTCATATTATCCCACCGGCTTTTTTTCTTCTCGTCCACTTCACAGACCAGGAACAACGTTGCAGGCATCTTTATAAGGCGGAAGCATCACGCATCAATGGGTCCAGCGGCCTGTCACAAATTGGGTTTCGATCAAACCAAAGTTGTTTATGGTGAAAGTGAAGGTAAGATGATGGTTTTCCTCTCATGTAGAGCAGATTGGTTTCACGTACGCACCTGTGTACCTGTCCACGTCCATCTCGACTGTCAAAGGTTTTCCCTCGGGCTGGGGCCATCATACATCTTTTGGTCTAACAGTCGATAAGCTTTGCCGCCCGGCTGGTCCCAGAATAACTACAGGAAGCCAGGGATGATTTTGCGCTAGAACCTGCTATTCGTCGAACCCCGAGCCAAATGCTGTTATCATTTTTTGAGGTGCCGAGCCGCACAATATTGCTAGCGCATGCTCGATGCGAGCCGGTTCCCATGCATGTAGTTAAGTTGAGGAGCGAAAGCCTCACTTCCAACAGCTTTTCCTCTGATTGTTTCTGCATAACTGTGCGTGTGGTCTCGTCATGCCATCAAGCCGCGCGAGTACCCTACTGCAAGAACCAGAAGCAGTACCTGTTTGCCGAGCTTGGTTGGTAATCAAGAACAACACTTTAGAAACTGCTCCTTGAAAGTTGTCATAACACCAGTCCGGTGCACTTCTCATCGAAACTGCAATCGTTGAAATGCTCTAGGAAGTGTCCATAGGCGAGGATTGGGTGAGACCTGCCGCTGGCAACTGTCACCTGCAATACTCAAGGGATCCACAAGAAGGTTCAAATCCGAAAGAACTATGTTATCTTGAAACGAAGGCCGTTCCCCGCACTGTGCTGCTTCTCTGTTAACGATGAAACTATGGTGTTATGCTCTTGTGCCCGATGGTCCAGGTTATTGCATTTTTCGTGCAATCTCGAAGCCAAAGCAGCTCAGGAACAGACGTTCCAGCAATACAAAGCTCGTCATAACAAGAATCGTTCAGTGTTCAACCGCCTGGGGTGAACAATGATTGGGGAACGGACAAAATTGCCATCACCCAACCTGTAATTTCAGAGGGGATGATAGAACATCATCCAGTGCCCCATTGGCATCCAGGTACATGTAGAGGGACATAGGCTAAAGTCTACCCACATTGCCTTCCCGAAATCGCGTACCCACAGCAGTAAAACTTGGCTGCTACTCGTAGGCATTATGATTAACAGCACTGCGGAAGAGTAATTGACCGTCTCATGACCAGCCCTTAGCACGAAAGTGGCCGTGACATGAATTTTCTCGTCATAACTAGGGTGAGAGTACTAGCAAAAAACATTAGGTGCATCCCCATGAGATTCGCACGAATACGGGATGTGATTACGCGATCAATGCCGAGAGATATAATAACTCACCTGGAAGATCAGCAAACCTCCGAAATATACTCAATATATCTGCTAACAAAAGTCCATTCCAATGAAAAATGTCACCTTTTTTTTTTTTAGTTATTGAATTTCAAGATATTAAGTTTTCTTATTATTTTTTCCCTAAAGGGGATGAACATGTCAAGACTTTGACAAATAGAGCGTATTCGGCTACCGCGCCTTGCAGGTCTGGAATGAAACATTCTCTGCCGCGAAATAGCGAAGTTAGATTAATTCGGGCCGAATATTTTCGGTATTACCAGTCCGAAATATCTTTTTAGCCGGAATATTCAGTGATTCAGCTATTCGGTGACCCTTTGATTAAAATCACTAATCGTCCGGCACATTTACCCCTAATATATATTATACCACTCTTATATCTATCTATATATAACACTTAGTATAAGTATAATACATATGATATATATTATATTATTAAGCTGTGAATGACATTTACATAACTCAATATAGTATAAATAGTATCATAATATAATATATATACTATAATATAATATATATATAAGTATTATACTATAGCCGTGAGTAGTGATAGTGATAATCAGTTATATGCCGTATATAATATATGTATATATATTATATAATTTAATATGATATATATATATATATATATGATATATGGTATATTACTATATATAATATATAATATGTATATATATAATATATGATGTATTACGTATATATATATAGTAATATATAGATAATATTATATATTATATAATATTATATTATATAGATAATATATGCATATATATATACTATATACTATATAGTCATATCATAAGTATTATGATATATATATATAGTATTAGTCATAACTATATATAGACTATATATAATATATATAGTATATATATATTATTCACTATATCATTATTATTATAGTATCCTTAGAGAATTATGAAAAAACATAAAACTATCTAGGAAGTATAACTACGCAGAAAAGTAGATTATATCATATATATATATAAATTATATAGTATATTATTAATAATTCTATAGGTTTATATATCTTTAATGTATCAAAAGATCATATTTATATTAAAATGTATTTATATAAATTAATATCAAATGATATTTATTTATTGTAAATTATCATTATATGAAATAGTATATTATATATTTATTATAGCTGTAAGTGGTAGAAAAATAAAATATATAAATATAATATTATAATATAAATATTATATTATGCAATTACTATATATAGTATATATATATATATATAATATATATATATACTATATATAATATATATATATATATAATATATATATACTATATATATATGTATTATATATATATATAATATTACTATATATATTAGTGATATAATAATATTATATTACGTATAGTATATTATTATATAGTATATATAGTATATATATATATATAACTATATAATATATATTAGTATATATTCAGCGGAATGTACCAGAACCAGAATTTTTTGGTTCTGGCCAGAACCGAAACTTTTCTCGGACCTTTGGAAAAGGTTCCGGCGTGGAACCGGACGTTTTCGACTTCCGCTACACCGTTACAATATTCTTACTTGTAAGGAACTTGTTCTGGATTAAACAAGGTGGAAGGGGTGCTCCTCTCCTAGAAGTATCTTGGCATCCTTGCTCATAGTCCCAGACTAAAGCATACATGAGCTTTCGGCTTAGTTCTGTAAGCCAAAAATTTGGAATAGCGGATCAATTAATTTATAAGTAAATATTTTCTATAGTCTATATTAAAGTTCTATATTCTAAATTTAAAAAAAGCCTTTGTTTTAGAAAAGCTGTTTTTAAAAAAAAAAAGCTTTTATAGACCTGATATTCAGTGTTTGAAGATAAGAGAATCAACGTTTAACCTCCACAAACATGGAGAACAACTTTATTTTCCTACACCATAAAACATTTCAATATTCAAATAAATATAAAAATTTTTTTAAGTAAGAAAATTTATGGAATCTTTGTTTTAAACTTTGTTTAAAAAATTTTTGCTTAAAACAGTTTAGGTAATAAATGTTTTGGAAATAAAGAGAAACCAAGCAGCTAGAAGTTACATGTCCTTACACTTCACTTAATAATCAAATAATAATGATAATAATAATTTAATAATAATATAATAATAATAAATAAATCTTTATTCAGAAAAGAAAAAATTACATTATTCATTCAATGTGCAATAATATTTTTACAATTTCATTATAATAATTAATTATAATAAAAATTTCCCCTAGTATCTGAAAATGGGTCATTACCTAATTGTCATACAGGCCAAGTTTTGTGTCCTTTTTGAGACCCCAAAATATATATTAATGTTACAAATATGTATAGAAAAAAAAAAAAATAATAATATAAATAATAGATAATAGGTGAAAAAATAACTAATTATATATATATATAAACTTAATAATCAATAATAATAATGAATAATAATAATAATGAATATAATAATAGATATTAATAATAACTATAGTGATAATAATTAATAATAAATATAATAATAAATAATAATAGATATAATAATAATAAATGAAATATAATAAATAAACACAAAATAATAAAAGTAACAGTTGATAAATTTCATTAAATGAACGAAAATAATAATAATAATAATATATAATATAATAATAATAATAATAATGAAAGTAAAGGAAGAGTATAATCCAATCCATCAATAGATAATCAATAATAATAATAAATGAATAATATAATAATGAATAATAATAATAAATAATAAAGTAATTAACCATAGTCATTGACGATTTAAAAGCCAATAAATAATAATAATAATAATCAATAAATAATTAATAATAATGAATAATAAATAATATAATAATAATAAATTAAAATAATAATAATAATATATGAACATAATAATAATAATAATAATAATAATAATAATAATAAACTCTAAATAATAATATATAAAATAATAACTAATAATAATAATAATAATAATATCATAACAAAAATAATAATAAAAATAATGTAATGAGGTAATAACATAAAAATTGTTGAAACTCAATTATACTAATAATAATTAATATATATGAACCCATTACAGCATAACGGTAATTATAAGTAACAAAGAAAGAAAATAATTAATAATAATAATAAATAATTAATATAATAATAATAATAATAAATAATAATAGCGCAATTAATTCAATAATAATGTAATTAATAATCCCAAATAAAAATAAAAAGAACATTCAAACTTTTTAATACAATCAAGGAATAAATTATAATAAATAATGAATATGATATAAACGCTAGATTTTATAGAAGAATCGCTGAGTTTGTCATTATTTTGTCTTTTTCAGGTTAATAAATTTTTATTGTTTCTCGAAAGGAGGATACTTCTTGGAGATGTGTTCGGTATTGCAGGAGTGATTACTGATAAATAAATAAATCAATAATAATAAATAATAATAATGAATAATACTAGCCCATACAGTCATAATAATAATAATATATCTATTTTTATGACCAGGTTTGGCACAAAAAAATCAAATGATTTAAATAACTGATTTTTTTTTATTTGTTAAATTTTTTTTTTTTAAACATCATGGAGTTTTTTATTTTTTATTTTTTTTAAAAATTATTTTTTTAAGGAAACTTTTTTTTTTTGTAAATTAAATATAATTAAATTCCCTAGCCTGGTTGCCGTATAAGTGGTGAATGTATTATTCTCAATCTATGATGAAAGTAAAGTTTCATCAATGTACGTTTTTCAAAGATCAAGTTTTTTAAAAAAAGAAAATAAAGTAAAATTATTGTAGTAAGATATTATACAGTATGAGATAGTATATAATATATATAATATATATAATATATATGATATATTTATATATATATATATATAAATATATATATTTATAATATATATATTATATAATAGTATATATATAATAGATATAAACTATACATATATATATATATATACATAATATATATATATATACTATATAGATTATATATATATTATTATATACTATATATAGTAATTGCAAAAAAACTTAAATTAAACTAAATATTAATTATATTAATACTCAAACTTTATTATTAATTAGGTAATAATCAGTAATTATTTACTAATTTTAATAAAAGATTATAATTAAAAAAACAATTTGTGGGTCAAAAAAAAAAAAAAAAAAAAAAAAAAAATAGCCCAGTAGGTTTTTAGGGGTACCAAAGTTCGGAGGTGTTAAAATATTGTTTCAATATTTAATAAGTTTTGCGAAAACGTAATAGAGTCCGATGGTGTCATTTATCGATGATAAGTTGTTTTCCATATAATCAAATTTTCCTATATTATTTTTTTAAAATGCATAATCATAACTGAAGTAAATGACAAATCATTACTGAATTTTTTTAAGAAAGACATTTGAAAAAGTAGGAAGTTCCGGTATAAGGTTTTCGGGCGAAACGGGAACTTCTAAAAAAGAATCGACGGGTTTTCTGGCCGGAAGTTCCGGTACATAACTATAATCATCAATATATATATATTATATATAGTATATATATATATATATAGTGATATATATATATATATTATATATATATATATATTATATAATTATCTATATATATATATATATATATATGATGATAATATATATATAATGATATATATATATGACTATATAATATATAATATATATTATATATATTATATTATATTATACTATATATATAATATACTATGATATATATATATAAACTATATTATAATATATACTATTTATAATAATTATATATATATAATATTATAATATACTATATCATATAAAAAATCTTCAAAATAAGTAGACTTGTCTCTGCAAAAATAATAATCATTAAAATGTATGCATATATAATATATTTAATCACATTAATAATAAAAAAAAATCAAAATTCAAAAAAATACTTTATTGTTTGTCTATAATGGTGTTTAGCTACATAATAATTATCAATTAAAAAAATAATAATTTAATATAAAAATAAAAAAACATAGACAAGAAATGGGGCCTTGTTAAGTGGAAAGCGTTTTTCATCCTTTGGACTCTATTACTATCCATAGAATTTCGATCTACCTGCACTCTATATTTAATAGAGAAAATTGTAAAAATTAAGGTACAGTGAAGTAGTGGTAGGTTTTATGTAACATTAATGCTTAATCCTAGGATAAATTTACGTAACAATAATAAAAATAAATAATAATATAATAATAAATAAGTATAATCAATAATAATAAAATTATAATTAATAATAATAATAAATAATGAAAAACAAATTAATAAATAATAATATAATAATAATAATAAATAATAATAATTATAATATTATAATAATTTATACATAGCTTTTTACAATAATTAATGATTGAAATTTCTACTTTCACTTAGTTGTGGAAAATCTTTTGCTATCAAATACATTTTTGCCATTGGCATATGCTAAAGAGTCTGTGATTGAGAGGCCATGCAGAAAAGAAAGTTTGCTATGTCTTGCTTTTAGACCGATTCCATCAGCCATTATTTCTTTTTCTTTTTTTTAAGTTTTTTATTTTTGATTATAATTTGGCCAGACCAATTAAGCTTATATCTTCGTCGGAACAGGCTTTAATTTTTTTTTTTTCTTCTTCTCAGATTGGCTTTAGAACCTTTTTGGAAACTGCAGTGTTGTTATACCACAAGAGTTAAAATGGGTTACCCACAGAAAGGAAAGTTTTCCACATGAACACGAGGAGCAAGGGGAAGTTTTCAAGGGCAGAGAGCAGGGATTCAATCGATAGAAGAAGGAGCAATGAGGAGGAAGAGTCCACCAGTGTCTTTTTTTTTTTTTTTGCGTTTTTTTTTTTAGTTTTTTTTTTTTTTTTTTTATAGGCTCAAAAAATTATTTGCTAATTGTTTTCCTATGTAAATTAATTTGAGAAATGAAACAAATTTGATTTTTTATGAAATTAATTTTTTAATTCATTCACTGTCAATAACCATTGTATGCTTACTAGTATAGGTATGATTAATATGTTAACTACTAGCATATTAGATATATATCTCGTAGATAGTTAATATATTATATAATTATAGTACTATATACTAACAATATAGTATATATATATTATATACATACTATATATTATATATATATATAATATATATATATATATAGTATATAGTGTATATATAGTTTCATAATAGTATATATATTATATATATTTATAACGTATATATAATAAACTTATGTTTTTAAGACTTTCTTGCCCCCTGGGGTCTGTAACACAACGACTACTAGCTCTACAGTTGTACCCACTTGGAATCTGGTAACTTGTTATTGAGTTTCTCTTATCTGGTGAACTTTGTGAAAGACTTTTTAAAACAGTAGTATAGGCACAAGTTGGCAGACCCATAGTTACAAGTTTTGGCAACATTTGAATTAGGTCTGCTTTGGGTATTTCTGTATTACGAGAGTCTGAAGGTTGATAGATAATATTTATTTGTGATTTGCTAATATTGCTTTTTTTTTTTGTTTGTTTTTTCGTTTAAAATTTTTAAGCTTAATTTTTCAAGAAAATTTATAAAATAACAACTAATAAAAAAATCCTAACAAATAGGCTTATTTTCCACACCATTAAAATTGTGTGTTCAAAGTCATCCATCAGCTATATCGATATCATTAGTTATTTTTTGATAATCAATTGTTTTGTTTCAATAGAACTTATCAGCGATGTAATTTTATAAACAGAATGTACTTAAATAGATTTTAAAAATTAAAATAAAACGTACTTATGCTGATCTCTGTGATAGTCACAGCTATTCAAAAAAATAAAAAAAAATAAAGAAATAAATAATCATCTAAGGAATACAGAAAATTACAATAAAAAAAAGTTTAGTTGTACTATTCACTGTGCAAAAAATTCCTAAAACCCACGTTCTTAGAAGTTTGTACAAATTAATTGCCTACAGGCCGTTTTTGTCTTTAGCGTTCATCTTTTCTGTAAACAACCCTAACAAGTTTAAGATATTTGTGTCACGGGATTGGCCCTACTCAAGACTGTGAATTAACACTTGTTAGCTACAATTTTCAAGTTGCCAAATTCAGTTCGTGCTAGCAGAAACTAACAAATGTAAGAAGATGAATCTTTACAACCGTGTAAAGGAAGTTGGTATAAGCCGACAGATTTAGTTACAGGCCCCTGTGAGCCACCCTGTCCTTCAGAGTGGCCACATCTGCCTATCCAAGATAACCCCTATCCACTGCCCAGTCCCCTCATCTATCAGATAACATTAGGGGGTGAAAATTTTCCCAGTTTTCTCTGGGTTGAACGGTTAGAGTGAGTCTAGTAGGAAGAAAATGTGACACAGTTTCCTGGGATCCCTTGGTTGCAATTTCATGGCAGATATCCTCAGATGTGGTTTGTTATTAAGGTTGAAAAATCTATATTTGTAGTGTTTGCAAATTTGGATGGGTGGCCGTAATCTTAGTTTGAACCTAAGGATGACTGAATGTTTATATCCCCCTTGGGAGGAGGAGTTAGAATTCCAAAAATGCTAATTGCTCTGGTAGATGTTTAATTTTAATATATTATTTGAGGTTCTCGGTTTCTTAAATAGTTTTTTGGTTAGGAATGTGTGGATGTTGTTTTATGGATTGTTGTTGTTTTTTGTGGTCTTGGCTGGATGTTATTCAGAATTTGTATGTAAGAATAATGCCTGTATGAGGCCGGATGTTGTTTAACCTGTGAATAAATGGGTTTTTGGAGAGGGCATGATGACAATGGTTTTGCTGAGATGTTTGTTTTTTTGGTGTAGAATGTGCCATATCTGTTCTTATTTTGTGCCTTTCATTTCTAATTATTTTTGTTTCTTCATGCAGATGCTGAAAGTGTTCTGTAAGGCGAATGTGCGTTTATAATTCTAAAGTCCTTGTTTTTGAGGTTATTCTGTAGTTTTTCCTTATATTTCCTTTAGTCAGAGTAATAGGTGCCATGTGGTGAGGTCGTAATTTAGCGTTTGGATAAGGATTGAATCATGTTTATATGCTGGTGGGTGGATTATCTGTTTAATTTATTTGTGGTCAGTACGCGACTAAGTGGTCGATGGTTCTTAGTAATGGTTTAGTTTCCTGTTTGGCTGAAATATTTAGCTATGTTATCTATGTGTTTTGGTGAAATCCAAATGTGGTGTCACAAAGTGTTACAGTCCAACGGTCGGGATTTTAGATGTTTTTGTTAGGCGGGATAAAAAAGTAACTGAATATTTTTACTATATTATATTATTTAAAAATGAAGAAATGAAAAAGGAAATCTGAAGGAAAAAAAAAGAAAAAAAGAGTTAAAGTTGATGTTCCTTTATATATTGTGTTAAGAATAGTGTTAAACCCATTTTTTTTTTCATTTTTAGATTTTGCAGCTTTAATAGGTTGGCTTTATGACCCATTTTTTCATTTTTTTTTTACTTTTTTTATTTTTAGTGACATGGTAAATGAATTTTAATATTTATCGTAATTTTTATGGCAAAGAACCCGGAAATATTCTAATTTGGAAAATGACTTGTATCTTGTATTAATCTGCAAGATAATGTTATCAATGATTTTGTGATATAACAGAAGACAGAAGTTTTTATCTTAATTATCAAAGGTATCATGTCTTGTTTTTTTTTACTTCAATTTTGCGTTATTCTGTGTTTTTAGAGAGATAGAAGAGAGCGAGAGAGAGAGGGAAGTAGGATTTTTTTATGTTTGGATACTATTTGTGAGCTGTATGGTCTCCCTGAAAAAAAAGATAATCCATGTTCGAGTATGTGAGAGAGTTAGTGGGATATTTGATTAGTAATATGAATGAAATTGAATAGATATTAGATGTGTTGGGAATTGGGATGTCAAAAAGCTTTGTATTGAGTGATCAATTGCGTATATAGAGAGAGAGGTAAGAGAATGAGTCCTTGGGGAGGATGGATGTAGTAGTGAGATTTAAGACGCAATGAGTCATTATTCGGTTGGTAGTAAGATGTTTATGTGGACATGGTATGTGGGTTGAGAGGATGGGTTTGGTGGAGAGAACTGTTGAAGAAGGAGAGACACGACTTATGTATGAGGCATTTCCGTTATACATAGTACATGTTTTATTTTAATCTAAAATGAAGCTTTTTCTAGAAGTTTTTACTGTAGTGGTTGGATAGCAAGGGTTGGTGTTGTTTTGATTTTTTTTAAAAAATCAAAAAATGCTAAAATGATGAAGTGCCATAAAATATAGATTGTAATTTTCGGTGTTGTGATAATTAATACGAGCCTTTTTTGATTTTTTTTGTGAGGCAACAGAATTTGCCTTTTTAAACTAGAAAAGCTGCAACAAATTCATACTCAAATCATCTTTTAATTATTAATTCATACCTGACTTTGATCTAATCGTGCAAATCTAATTGAACTAACTATTCAATTTAATGAAAGTTAAAATAGGAAATCTTTTAACAAAGAGCTCTCTTATATGTATTCTAGTATCTCGAGTCTTTTCTAATTTCTCTAATATTTTATTTCTTTAATTGAGAGAAATATATTTGAAAACTACATTGTAGGAAGGAAAACAAACAGAACTGGGTATATGGAATGAAATAGTATCTTATCAATTAATCAGGTGATATACTTTATATGGAAACTATCTTATTTATTTTTAACCTTTAGAAAAATAGAATTTGCCCAAAAAAATAAACAAAATCAATGATTTTTTCATAAAAAAAAAAAAAACTCCTTAATCAATTGATTTTAACGTCAACTGAAAATTGGTTATAAGATGTTGGGTTATAGGAAAAGATGGCAAAGATCACAAGGGAGTGGGTTAAGGTGATAAGATCGGGCACGCGTAGGGGGTGGGGGTGGGAGGGGACCTCATTAGTGAGAGTTAGTAACCTGTGTTGTTTGAGAGGTGTAGGCGCGCGTCCTTGTATGACTCTAGGCTGTACAACCGATAGGGAAATTTGGCAAATTATTTTCCTGTGCATTGAGGTTTGAGTTTCTGTAGTGATTTGACAACTTTGTAAGAGGGTTTTGGTTGAAAGCCGGGTGAAGCCTCAGGAGTTTTTTTAAAAATTTCAAGGAGTTGGTAAGGAGTTGGGGGTGGGGTGGTGGTGGTGGGTGGGAGGGGTGAATTTTTTTCTTGAAAATCTGAAAAAGTTAAATATAAAATATTCCTGAAAGGGGGATTAAAGGGAAGAGAACTTTAGATATTGTAGAGAGTAACGGAAATATAATGTGGTTTTATGAAGCTGGATTATAAAGTGGTTTGTTAGGTTTTGTGGTATGGAGGTTATATGTTTGTGTTTCCAGAAAGGTGGGTTGTTTGTTGTTTGTTTGCCAAGCCATATTGAATATTTCAGTTAGTACTGGTATGGCTATAGTTCCAAGGTGTTCGAGGTGGATATTGAGGACTTTGTCTAGACACCTTCTGTTTTGTGAGTTTTTTGACTCTTTTAGGCCTAAGGGCTCTCATCTTAAATTTCAAGTTTGTTGTTAGGCACAAAAAAGTTCGTTACAGAGTTTTTTGAAAGGTTTCTGTTGTCAGTTACTCTTTCAACCCTACACCTTTTTATACACAATTTATTGTTTTTGTGTTACAGTAATGTTTTACCTTTTTCTTCATGTAGTATTGGGAAATGTTGATTTGTTTTTATTGTTCAGTATGTTTTTGTTTGTGTTGATTTGGTGATTCGGTCTTGAAGATTTGTTGTTGAGAGCTTTTATTCTTGTTCGAGTTAAGTTGTTTATTCTGTTTGTTGAGGTCTATGATTTGAGTTTTATGTATAGAACAGTTTCTCCATTTTGTTTCATCAGACTATCCTAATTTGTGGGGGATCTCCGAAATGTTTATGGTAAGCAATGAATGGATGTTACATTTTGTTAGAATGACTTTAATTATGGTTCCCTTTCATTGAATTGTTGTATTGTTTTTATTGAGAGATGGTATAAGTTAAGTTGTTTGGAAGGATTATAAGTTCAAATGCTCTATGGAATCCAGTACATACAAGCCCTTAGTTGCTTTGATTTTCCTGTAGTTGGTGTTTAGGTTTCTTTTAAAATGGATGTAATGCTCGGGATGTTTAATGTTGGATTATAATATTGGAAATATGATTCATCGAGGATTAGAGCATGAAGGTTTGCCTTGTTTTGGGGTAGCCTGAAAAATTTGGGGGGAAAAAAAGTGAATGCAGGGTTCTGGTGTGTTGGAAAATGGTTGTCCAAAGGTTAAGTTGGATTCTCAATGCTTTCTCGTCTCTTTCTGCTTCCTTTTCGACGCTTTCCTCAAGCTTTTTCAGTTGTTTTTTTAAATCAAAGCTGTGCCTATGGGACAGAGCAAAAAATATATTACCATTTTGCCTAAGTGTTCGTTTTGGTCTATAAGTAAAGAGATCTTTCCAATCTACAGGGCAATTCCTTTTATGCTTTGGCAAAGAACATTTTTCGAAAGAAACACAACTTACATTGAAAAGACACACTGTCGAACAATTTCTGCGAGTCTATCTGGAAGATTTTAAGCTTCATTTCTAAAGTTGCTGATATACACAGGTTATTGACCAATTTGTTTTTCATGTCTATATGCATTATCTTATATCTTACTTTGTTATTATTTCGTTGTAATGTAGTGGATTCATCTTGGATATACTTTTACACGTTTGGCATCTGCGAACATAAACGAAGAGAGGCTGTGATCGCCTAAAATTTCTTCGATTTCTTTCTTGCCATTCCCTTTATCCGGGACATCCTCGAAATAACACTTCCGACACGTGACGTTATTATAACTTCACTTTGCAATCATTACCGAACCAACAAATAAATATCCTTCAAGTTATGTCCTTCTAATGTTGGGCAAAAATATTGGCAATCTTAAACTCCGTTGGAGCTCCAAGCACTGGACAAAATACGCTGCTTTTACTAGTGCATTTTCTTTTGCAAATAATGCTAAAATATATGACGTTATTAACAAACCTTTTAAATTACTTTAGCAGGTGCTGTTATAAAATAATCAAAAATTCCAGTAACAAAAATCAAGCAGGAACGTCTCTTATAAAAATAGAATTTTAAAAATGAGCATAATATTTTTATTCCAATCGAAGCAAAATCATTGAAAAACTCATCATATATGGGAATTTCACTTGTAAACAAAGAGTGACCTTGATTGTGATTGGATAGCGGAGTGCAAATCGCGCGCACGCAGTGGTGCCCCAGCCTAATGGCTCTCTCGTGGGTGAATTTCCAGTCTTAACTTCTGTAATTTTTACGAATAAAATGAGAAGCTGAGTACAAAACAGTCGAAATATACATTATTAACTATATGGCCAAAATCTGCTAAAAACCAAGGACGAAATAGAGACGGAAGATATATTATTTTTGTTTTTCCTTTGAAACTTTGCACACATGACCTACCCACTAGTGCCCAACTTTTCCTAGGGCAAAAACAAAATTGAAAATTTTTATTTTACGCTCCAGCCTAATATATATACAGTATTATAATCAAATGTATTTCATTAATCATGCCCTAATTTCTTATGAAATGTTTTTTTTTTTAGAAGAATTTGATCACTTATTTATTACATTTAATAATTTGAATATCTTTGATACATTTCATGATTGATTCTAATGACACTTCGTCATTTAATATATCTTCATAAATTTTCAAGATTTATTTTAGGTTGTATGTTTTAATGTATAAGAACATCACATTTAATGAGAGTAAATTTAAAAACTACATGAATGATGCAGACAGTCTCTTTTTATCTTAACTTGTGCATTCTGCTTATTCTTCCACCTATTTTTAAATGTGACACTTCATATTTAAAATTGTTTGAAAAGAGTAAACCAGCACGAGTACATCGCATACAATAGCTTAACACACAAACACATACACACTAGTTTGCACATGCAACTTCCATTCAGGCTTCCTTCAAATTTAAATTTGTTGTATTAATTGCTTTCTTAAAACCAATTGTTACTCTGTAGTATAATTTTAACATGACTGTTATTACCTATAAATTAAATTAATGTATATCTAATTAAAAATATCCTTTTAGATTATATATACGGTACGTATTATTTGCAGTGAGAAATATAAATTATTATAAAATATAAAACAACTTAAGGCCTATCCAATAAAAGTATAAATATTAATGTTTTTATCTTTAATTTGTATAAGAACATTAATATTTATACTTTTATTGGATAGGCCTTAAGTTGTACAAGTACGTCTTTGCCTCTTTATCTTCATATTATCTCTGAAAAAGAGAACTAATTTATTCCTGACTTTTATTAATTAAATTTTGTTTTTACAGGTTCAAGGACACAAATTTATGGCAACATTTTTAAGACAACCCACTTTTTGTTCTCATTGTCGAGATTTTATATGGGGTTTGGGAAAGCAGGGATATCAATGTCAAGTATGTACATGTGTAGTTCATAAACGATGTCACCAGTTTGTCGTTACGCGATGTCCTGGTTGCAAGGATACGTCACAAATAGATGAAAGTCGGATCAAAGTAAGTACCATTGCAGGCTTCTTATATTTTATGTCATATCATGGTCCAGTATAATTGTAATTATTAATACATCTCTAGGGAACTGGAGAGAAGCATCGCTTTTATATAAACATGCCACATCGTTTTTCTGTTCATAATTACAAAAGATTTACTTTTTGTGATCACTGTGGCTCTTTACTTTATGGTCTTTTCCGTCAAGGATTACAATGTGAAGGTTAGTATATTTTAGAATTATTATTTTGTTATTAAGATTATAGCTATATAAAATTTATTTTGGTAATTTTTGGTTATAAATTTTAGTTTCAGGAAGAGTAGTTTTAAAATATTGAAATAGCCCATATATAATGTTGTTGAAAGATAAAAAATGATTGAAGAGCTTGAAAATGAATTTAATCTTAATTAATGTGCAAGGAGATGATGTGATAATTGTGGAACACGAAATTGGTTATCTAAGAAAGATGAAGAATTGTTTATAAATGTTTGCTTATTTTCGGTGGTGTCTGTTGAGATGAGAGTTGTGACCTGTAAGTTCGTTTTATATAATTTCTAAAATTTTTGTCGGAGAAAATACTTCAACTCCTACTCCTACCTTTAAATTTCTTTCTTAGATTAAATTGTAAATTAATAAAATCTGACTTATACTTAAAAAAAGTTAAATAAATTGTATATTTTACAACAACGAATATGACCTCATCATTATTAATGCTAACATACTTTCTTATTTTCCCATTGAATCAAAAAGTTCTAGATTGATAATGCTGTTCTTATTTAGTTTTGTTGTTAAAAAAGACACAACCCATCCTTGTGTTAATTTATGTCCTGTGAGCAGCTTTTTAACTCAATTAGCTGTTAGCAAATTGTATTTTGGAAATAAATAAATAAATATGAACTTAATATTAGATTTAAAAATAGTCCTACAGTAACTGTATCATTTACGGATCAAGGTGCGGAGAATGAATTAGGATTTCAACTAATTGCAAAGAATGGTAAGAACCATAATGTTGGAGAAACTTTGATAATACCTTCTATTCAAAAATTCACTTTAACAGTTATGCACCAGCATCCTGACGAAGTTATTAAAATATTGCCCCTACGTGATACCTAGTGAGACAATGAATTAAAGAAATGGTGACTGATATGAAAATAAACTGCCACTATTTTAAAAAATTACTTTTCCGTTCAGTTGGACTAATCCATCGTTGTAGATAAGACGACTTTATTGATAAATGTACATTATATTGTGATTATATTGGAACATTGCGAGAAGAAATGTTGCAGATACCAAACAATTATCAATATTTACCTGTTGTGTCATGTTTCAAATGTTGCTCTCTTGAACATAATGTTGCTTGCTCAACCGATAGAGCACTATTAATAAGTCACTATTGTTATTTTGTTGCTTATATGAAGATAGAAATGTCAAAAGTTTTCATTATTCATGTATGATTCTTAAGCAACATCTTCTTAAAAAACACTAGAGGACAAATCTTCATTGAGCATTAGGAATAATAATTATTAATTAATGCCCCAAAAAAGACCAAAAGTATTATAATGTTTCAACAGTTGTGCCAGGACATTAATTGATGCACTACTAATAATATTAAGCTACTGTTATACCCAGCTGAATGTCTCGCAAAAGGGTACATACTTGACCTTCATTGAATTATTGCTGTAATACAGTTTCAAGATGGAAAAATGAGGTTGATCTCAGTCGAAAGTTAAGAAAATGCGACATTATTAATTTTATCAAAAGCTTTTTAAGATATTTAACGAAATTTTATTTGTAGATTCAATAATCCATTATAGCACTTATCAATGGCAAATATGTTGGTTCCTTATTTGTTGACACTTTATTTTATCCATCATAATATTTTAAAGAAATATATTTCATCATTTTCTGGAATTGTCATCTATTAAAGATAATGTCATTGAGGAAGAGATTCAAAACTTCAGTTGTCACTTTAATGATCTTAAAATGGATAGGGAAAACGATTGTGATATTTTATACTTAAAGGTGCATAACTGGGTGAGACACTCTTTTACTTCAAAGGCTGCCGCGACTGATGTAACATGTTAACTATTAGAACTAGCATATGATGTTGAAGAAAGTTGAATTTTCAATTGTGGCTGATACCTAAAACTCTTGACAAAATAATAAAATTTTGGGATTTATTTCTAAACTTGGAAAAAGATGTTAAAATATATACTCTGCTGCTTTTACCTACTTCATATCTAGTTATATGGTGCTTTGAACTATATTGTCACAATAGAGAGAAATTCTCTGAAAATCGCTGAGAGATCTGACCTGGCTTTTTAAAGTTAAACCACTTTCAATGCTAATATCCCAACATGAGGCTTAAGCGTTACACTAATTAATGGTAATTGTTATTAATATCATTTTCATACACAGTACCTTATATACTTTTGCATTTCAGTCTTTGGAGGGTCTAAGCAGGTATCAAATTCGCCGACCAATAAATACTTCAAAAGTGAAAAGCATTTCGGAAACACTTAAAATTAAATTTGAAGAAAAATACAGAGTTCTATATTTTGAGTTCCAGTTTTTCATTTATATATATATTATTATTATTTATGTATTATTGAGTATTCATTATTATTATTATATTGATTATTATTATTATTATTATTATATTATTATTTTCTATTATTCTCATCCCTCCCCTACAAGCCCACAGATTGGGCTGTTGAGTTCATAAATCATGGAAGCCAGAAAATAACAATCAGTTTAGTCGTAAGAGAGCATGACGTAAGTCGAACGGAAAGCCCCCCCCTCCCCCGCAACTCTCCTCACATATCCTTAAATTCGAACCCGTCACAGCCAAATAACCATTCTAGGACTCCAACACCGCAGACCCCTCTGAGTATATCCTCTCATATGAATTATTTTATATGTGGGAGCAAAGAATGCACTCCTTTAAATTGTAACTGGAGTTTCAATAAAATTCCTTATTACTACATACTTTTGATGCTGAATATCACTTTGACCAGTGAGTAACATTGTTAAGTAAGAATTACTTAGACGATGGCAAAGGCATAAGATAAACTTAACAGATCCAGCAGATCTCAGGCAGTTGAGCCTTACCCCCAGTCCATGGACATAGCATGCTAACGAGACCTATACACTCGCTATCTGATAATGTTAAGACACACCCGAAACGTCCATGGATAAAATCAATTACATTCAAAGGGCAATTTTAGCGCTATGTAAATCCATCACTGCCATCAACTCGTTTAACACAAAACATGGAACGGAATCAAGAATAAAGATTCCAATAATATTGTAAAGAAATAGAAAAGTTAAGTTCATGGGTATGTGCACTGAGACAAATGCTTGAATCTTATAATTGTCGTGGTGTTGACAAGAACCTCTTATAGCGATTAGGGAGAAAGTTGCCAAAATTAGACCAGTGTATGGAATGCGCCTATTATCCGATATTTTATAGATGGAATGCATATGTAAGATTAACATAATAGTGGATAAAATTTTGTTGATATGATTTAAACGTTGAAATTTTTTTTTTTTTTTATTGATAACTGTATATGTAGGTATGACATTACTTCCCTGTCACCTATTATCAGTTAAGGCGTTTTCCTGCATTGCTAACGCTCGTAAAATGCTAATCAGTTTAAGCACAATTTCATAATCGACCGATGTTTACAAAAAATTTTTATCAGCTTTTCTAATGGACGTTTTGAATAAACAAATTAAAAAAAAAACAAACGTGGTTGTCTCTTAATAATTAATCAACTACTGTGATGGAGTTTATCGATTTAGAGAGAAATTAGATTTAAATCAAATGTCATCATAATGCAAACATCTTATCAAAACATCAACTACTACTACGCGCAACTCTATTTTACACTGTTTTCCCGTCAGACATTTCTAAAATTCCGGAATCCTTCGGGAAGAGCACACCATAACAGAATAGGAATTACTACCGTCGTTGCATTTTACAAATTTGCTGAAAATACTAACCCATTCTGAGGCGCAATTTGATCAAATCACAAAAAAAAAATTTTTTTGCAAAGAATATCGGATTTCGATCCAAGAATATCTATGGTTTTCTTAATCTTTTTTCTATAAATACTAAGAAACACTAAACTTTGTACTCGTCTACTTTC
>JABUQX010006634.1:0-34065 GCA_015478945.1 Trachelipus rathkii | reverse complement strand
TTCCCTGTATCTTCTGATTTGATGTTCCTCCACTCCGGCTCCACCCTTTTTCTCACAACTCTAAAAAAATTATTACATAAAGCATATAAGAGAACGTATACCAAATGAAAACAAGATAACGTAATTTATTGAAGACCATAATATGTAAAGCAAGGTGTTTATCGCTACTACATCTGTAACATAAGCCCAGACTCTTACATTGAGCAATTTATTGTTTGTTGCAAATATTTACACTTATTTTTAAATGTTCTGGCTTTGGTCATCCTTTTTATACTCAAATTAAGATTTCAGCCACAACCTCTTCCCTATTATTACTAATATAGTATAAGTTTTAATTAGATTATAGTTTTTATATATGTATTTTGTTTCTTTTTTTATAACAAGTTTTATTACACAAAAAAAAGGTTTCTGAAATTTGGTATAGAAAAATTTTTAATATTTAAATGAATAGCAAAATTGATTTTTAGATGGCACATCGGAAGATTACTAAATAAATGTGTTTCAATGAAAACAGAAGTTTGCTGAAAACCATATTACTTAATAATACGCACAAAAATGATAGAAAATCTAATTGAAATTTGTAAAAGGATAAGAGATAATCCTGACGTAATTTGAAAATATATGTTGTTTCTCATACTGATATTCATCAATATAGGGAGCACGAGTGAAGTTTATAATTCATCTACTATATAAAACTAAAACTTTTTTTTTAGTGTAAAAACTATGCATAATTTCATTTAATTTATTAAATGCTGAATGACCTGAAAAGCATAATCTTGCAAATATGATTAAAAGACAATTTAGCTTATCATCACTAGAATAGCGCAAAATAATCAAAAACTGTGAAAAAATGAATTAAATTGTCCCTATCCTCATTGCCGTGAAAAATCATGCTCATTTCAATGCAGGAGGGTTAGTTTCACGTTTTAATGGCAAACATTTTCATTTGTACCGTGAATCGGAAAATCTTCTGTATTAATTCATCATAAATTTTATTTCGTACTGATTTAATTCTAATGATCATTTTGATACTCAAATTGCACATCTATCTCTCTCAACAAATCATCTAAAAAATAAAGTATTTACTATAAACTTGCATTATAGATTCATTTATCAGCATAATTAACTCTAAATTTTCCTTGATCGAAAACAAAGCAATTTTGTGTTTCATCCAATTTAGTTTCGTGTCAACATTAAACTATTAATAGTTTAAGACAATTTTATTTCGCTTACAAGAAGCCGCCATTGAGGAAAAACTCTCGTTCAATTGACATTCATCAGTACGAGAAATTTTTTTGCGAAAATTTGTCATAGGTTAACCTGCGAAATTTCTACAAGCCATTCTACATATTCAGCCATTATTATTATTATTTAGAAAATGCATTTTAGACTACAAAATAAACTTAAATTTAAACTTGACAATCTTAAATTTCCTATTGTGAAAACAAACCAACAAGACCGTACGCACTCATCGAAGAAAAAATAAAGATAAATAAAGCAACAACTTTTCTAATTAATATGTAAAAATTATTTTATATTGAATAAAATTTCTCTAAGGTCTCTCAGATTAAAAGCCCATCCCAGTTTAAGTATGGAAGAGCGAAGTACAAGAATAGAGAGAAAAGAGAAAAATTTATATTAAACAGATATATACTAAAATATTAGTTTAATCATGAGACGAACTTGTCGTAATATGATATGCTTTGCCATATTAATCAATCATTGCCCAGGATACCAACGCCTCAAAAAAACAGAAATATTGGTATTAATTATTTAAAATTTATGAATGAGCAATGAATAAATATGATAACTTATAATGAAAGAATTTTGAGACGAACAATATCTTACCCTGCACAATCTGTATTGATTGAAATTTAGAAAGTTGTTGCTTTTCTATGGAGGGAAAGTCGTAGTTGCATCTCCTTCCTTCAAGTAAGTTTTGTAAGTAAAAACTTCCTTAATCACATGCCTTAGTTTGAAGTGTTTGAAGAAAACGACCGGATATTTTTCTTAACCGTTTGTCTTTGGTTCTCACTTCTTTTAAATCCGCTTTTCTTCGGTTTCTTCTTGAAAGCGGCACAAACTCAATTGTGAAACATAAGATAGTTATTATTAAAATGGAAAACAATCCTTTTCAGAACAATTGTTCGCCTTGCACAACAAAATTTAAATTTTAATACAACAAAGTTTTAAGCAATGACACAGTAGTAAATAGAAAGAAAGAACCTTTTTCTGACAATAATCGCCTTCGAATAAACCTTTTTAGGTGGTTACTTTTTCAGGGCTATAGTCGTCTCTTAATAAAAAGAAGAATTAATGAATGAATGGAGAATGATATTATATATTTAGATAAATGAGATGAGTGTATCTTAAATTCTAAATTCTAATTTTTACCAATATATATATATATATATTATAATATATAATATATATATATATAATATATATATATATATAATATAAAAATATAATAATTATAAATATAATTATATATATATAATTATATATATATATATATAATATATATATATAATAATATAGTATATAATAATAATATAATATAATAATATATACCAATATATATATAATTATATATATATATATATATATATATATAATATAATATATTAATAATATATATAAGGATGTTATAATTTTAATTTATCGAATATATATATAGTATTAGTGTGTGTGTGTGTGTGCAATAATGAGTGTGTTTTTGTGCTAACATTAAAAGCCTTACTATTATTGGAAGACGCATAACAAAAATTTCTAAAGACGCAAAATTAAAAAATTTACCATATTTTTAAAATAATTTTGAATTAGTTTGACAATTTATATTTTAAAAAAGAAGTCCATAATTATCAATCACCTTATATTAAATTACATATTAAAATCGATCGAAAGCATGGCTAACCCCATGGTGTTTCTAAAATTTTCTAATCCTTAAAGTAGAAAAAAATATCACTCAACTTCGGACGTATCAAAATGGTATTAAAAAATTTAATAGTTCACCTTTCACTAAAAGTGCTTCCAAGTATCTTCATCGGCCTCCCCCCCGATCCCCAGGACTTATTTTTTTTCCATCTTCGTCTGTTTTAATGACTGTTTGTGTTTAAGTTTTTTAATTAAGAGTTTTCACTCGAAAATTGTGATTACATTTTTCTCAGGAAAGAGGGATATACTGAGGAAACATTTCCCCAAAGAATAACGTGCAAACAATTAAATGTCGTAGAAACGTAAATCTATCTTTTTACGACAAATAATTTGTCAACATATCTTTGCCTCCGAATTTAATTCGGAAATCCGTTTTTCTTCCTTCCAAGTTTTTGTATTGTCTCCTACTCTTCCCTATTAATAGAATTTTCCACATCAAAATTTATCAGATGAATATAGATAGAGAGTTGATTGTTGACCATTTTTTGCAGCCAGGCCATAAAAAAAAAAATCTACTGAATTATGAAAAAAAGAATCAGAATTTAAATTATTACCCTCAATTAATTTTAATGGACCTGACGCAGGTTAATTGTATTTACGTCTTAAAATTCATCCCCATTTAATATATATTAAAACATTCTTTTATTTCTCAAATTTTCAAAAACTGTATTGCAGCTCTGGGGTGATTGTTCAACTTGATCTTGAGAGGAGTGCCAACTGGCACGTATGTTATCCTTCCCACATCATTATTTTTCAAAGCTACGTTAGCAAAAAATACATATACAATAAAACCACACTAAAAACCTAAATTTTATCTCCCCCTACCTACACAAATACATAACTCTGTAAAAGAAAACTTACCAGATGGCAGCAATATCACCACCCAATAAAAAGCATTTTAAGTACATTCTCAAACCACACACACACATAATCCCTCTTCTTCACAATGCATTACAAGATCCCTATGCCTTACTGTAATAGCCTTATTATTGATAACTCATACTATCCATCGAGAACCAATACTTAACACAATATGATCTTACAGACAACCCACTCTGCCCTCACCTTACATAGAGCCTCCCAAAACCAAACAAGATATCACTCAGATGCCACCTGGCACTAATATAAATCTACCGACCTTAGAAAACTTACCAATCTTCTGTATAAACCACACAACAAAAACTTTAAATTCAGAAAAACAGTCCTAATGCATCCCATCTTAAACAAACATTCTTAAACTCCACACCCATTTTTTAAGAAATTAATCCCAAAACTTCTAAAGTACTTATTTTAGATTCTTTATAATTTAGTAATTTTAAGATTTTTAATGTATTCGTAGTTAACATATTTCAAAGCTCCAATAGGCATAACATGTAACCACACTCCCAAATCAATAGTAGAATTTTTAAAAATAAAAGATTTTGACTATTATAAATTTTACAGAAACGAACGACGAGAATAAATATTATAAAGCGTTTTAAGCTACCTTAATTATTAATATATTATATAAATATATATAATGATAATAAATATATATACTATATGTATACAAGCTATGTAAAATATTTCGTATGTGTTAATAATACTAAAATATTAAACTAGAATTTAGAATATAAATGAATCTTAATAAAATCAATATAATATATATATATAATATAGCTATGTATGTTTAATTTAATATATTTAATAATAATTTGACTTAAAATAAATATTAATTATAGTTTATATGATATATATTATATTTATATAGTATGTATTGATATAAGTTGGAGAGTTAAAGATTGAGTTGTATTTATAAAATGGATATTAATCATAATTAGGAGACTCAGTTTATTATGAATCATTAGAAAAAAAGTTATGTTGTATTAGTTATAAAGGAACTAGAGGAAAAGGAATATGGCAGAATGTTCCACAAGCTAACTAACGTTAATGGTAAAAGCTGCCATAGGAAACTAATGAAAGTTGTCTATATTAATTGATAGGTGTCATGTGATATATCTGATTGTTTTGGTTTTGGGAGGCTCTATGAGGTGAGGGCAAGTGGTTTTGCTGATACAAATCATATTGTCCTGGGTTCAAAGCCACTATTGTCTGCGATGAGAGGCCAAATGATCTAGCTCCTATAAAAAACTATAAAACTAATTACAGTATAACAATAGCACCTCTTCGTCTAAGATATTGCACCAATGATCTATATTGTGAGGACACTGCGTGAATTCAAAGCTGGATAATCGAAGTTTACGAACAAGCCTGATAAAGGACTATCTGGAAAAAATACACGATACCGATGTTGTGTATGAGGCTCTATTCAGAATAAAATGCAAGACTTTGTATGCCTTACACAGAGAAAGGAGGAGAGCCGTGAGTGTAATTTGTAGATGGAGAAAGAAGAGAGTGGATTCTGTGAGTGTGATGTATTTGATGGTGTTTGGTAAGATTTTTTAACAGAGTTATGTTATTGTGGTATGAGGTAAGGGAGAAAAGATTTTAAATCAAATTTTCCAAAAATAACATTATTGTAACTAATAATTAAATATGTCATATTTTATCGACTATGTTAATGAGCTACAAGCGCGAGACATTAACGTAAAGCTTATTAGGAAAAAATGATGTGAGAGAACAGAGATAACGCAATCTTCAACGAAAGTCTTGCTTACCTCGCTCAAGTTCTCAAACCAGTGCGAAACTTTCATCAAAAGATCTCACTGAATAACTACGGAAGTTCTTCTGATAATAATGTAATGAAAATGTAATAGATGAATGACACGAGATACAAGAAAATTAGAATATAAAATTAATAAAGAAAGGGAATTTAAATATTATACTAAAGACTAACTCACCTAACTTGCTCAGCTGTAATACATTACAAATTAAATGGAAGAAGAATCATTGAGCTTAATCCAAGTGTATGCCGCACCAGGGAAAACCAGTTGAGGAAAAAATGAATTCAGGGAAGTTCTCCATCAGACGTAGCTCCTGCAGAGGAAAAGAAAAATATAATGGGATATGAACGCCCATGTTGAAACCCGTAGAGAAAGAGAGATGGTACTAGGGATTCATGAAATAGGGAAGCGTTGATGGGGAGTAACTGATCGACTTTGCGATGAAAACAATCATGGCTGTTATTGAATACAACTTCAAACATGAGAAGGCAAATAAATGGACTGTTATAGTGGAGCGAGAGAGTAACATTATTCTCTTACAGAAATCAATATTACATTGAAGCAAAAAAAAGTTAAAACTACGTATCTATCTGTGAAAAGCTTACCCACTATTTCACTTAATTCAGACCATAGAATGTATTTATACCGTGATTTGGAATACAAGATTCCCATCTTATCTTTATGCAAGAAGATAACAAAGAGAGAAAAGCTTAACGAAGAGTCACTTATCAATTTTATGAAAAACTCACGCAGAATTCAAGGAAAAGAGCAAAAACGGCGAGCGAATGGAAACCTTTTTAAAACAAGAAGTAGATCGAATCCAAGCGAAATACTAGGAAAAAAAAAAGTCGCTGGTAGGCAATAAGAAGACGCATGTGGAATGAGATTAATAAACGCAGTAAGCTCAAAAACAAAAATATAGGAATGATGAAACAAGAACGTGAGTATAATACTAATTAAATACATTTCCAAAAAACCATCGAGATTGTAAAAAGAGAATAAACATTACTGGAGAAGATAGGAAGAGAACTGAAAGAAACGAAAGGCACGGGAAAACTTTTATAGGGTGGCCAAAGACATGAGAGGAAATAAAGAACCCGAAATGCATACGGTTCTGAATAAGGAGGAGAACCTCTTCTATGAAGAGGAGTAACGAATATGATGGAGCATATTTCGAGAATTATGAACTAAGGAAGGGGAGAGGAGAATGGATGACAATACCTGAGAGTTAAGACAAGAAATGAGAAATTAAAGATAGAGATAGAGAAGTAAAAAGCAGTTAATTATTAAAAAAATGGGAAAATGCTAGAACTGATTGAGTTGAATAAGAATATTCAAAAAACAGAGAGGTAAAACTAAAGGTGACAAGATGTAAACCAATTTGGAAAAAAGAAAGATACTCAACAGAATGAGAAGCTCAGTAAATTTCGTCCGATACATAAAAGAGATAATATAGAGAGAATATTCACAAATATTTCTCAAGATTCTGCATATCATTATGTTTATTTCAGTTAGAAATGGACGGAAGCTTATATAATTTATATGATTTAATATCCGGTTAGACAAAAAAGGGATTAAAGGATATGACCATCAAAAAAGTCACTATCCACTCACGATTGGGAAAATGCAGCACGTTCAGACCAGGAAAAAAGTATCAAGATTATTTCAATTGAATAATCTTATAGTATGTATCGAAATATTCTATATAATAGACGTGAAATATTTCACAAGAAAGACAATACTCGAAGAAATTGAGAAAAGAGAAATAGAAAAGGGATCATGCTCCATATTATATCAGATCATAACATGGGCATATAAAGAGACATTTGCACATAGATTATTATTAGTCAAAGGAAAAACGATTTTAGCGTGACTCGATCTGTAAAAATTTTAACTCTTGCCACTGTATATCCTATAGCCGAGAAAAATGTATCGCTCCTGAGATTATAGTCAATCCCACATCATTGTCCTAGAGATAGTATATGTAATAGTAAAACTGCCAATAAATACACGAGTTATTTCCAACAGAAATTGAGACAGATAAACAAACTAAGAATCATATACTATACTATATAGAAACATACCGTAGAAGAATTTCGTTTTACAACTAGTGCGTAGAGAGCTCATTAACTCTTATATTCTATCAGATTGTCTATCTGTAAAACAACTTTGAAGCCTTACTTACTTAGTGAAAGTGGTCGAGAACTTACACACATATTATATATTAGATAAAACCATGTCATATGAGGACAAACATCCAGAAAATGATGCAATCACTTATTATTGTTCTTACTATTTAAAAAGTTGCTCTCACTCGACCTCTTAAAAACTATCATCAACTCGTGCTCTGGCAATCCAAGACTGTGCATAGTACACCATATCGATAATTTAGAATATATAATTTGTTAATTTAAATATGGTGATTGATAAATTTGGACTTTCGTTTTAAATATGTAAAATTGGTACACAAAAGTGAGTTAATCGAATAAATAACACTATAGTTTAAAAACAAAATAAATTGTGAAATTTCTATATAATTATATCTGAAAAGAGATATTAATATACGATATCAATAAATACATCTATACATCGTCTTAAACAAGTCGTTTATTATAGAATTACACACAACTGACATCTCTAGCACACACACACATACCACACACACACACACATCTAGAGAGACGCACACAGCAGCAAATAATTATAAGAAGTTTTGAAAAGAAATAATATGGTTAATAGGATTTTCAGAAGTAAATTTGATATTATGTTATATACCCGTGCAAGGTATAAGATAAATAGATATATAAATATACAACTGAGTTTAATAAATATTTAATTATAAATAATCATTCGAGACCCGATAATGTTTATGTTCTGTATAAATGTACTTATGAGTAGCAAAATACATTGCAAAAAACAACCACTGGTAAGTTTAAGTCACGTTTATGTAATATAGTACTTATAGACTTACATTAGAGAATGTGTGAGATATATATAATACGAATGAGAAAGCTACGATTGACTGTGTATGAGGATAAGAAAACTAGTGTAGTAGGGAATACCTGTTTTAGGATATAATGCGTGAGTAGAATAATAACACAAGTAAGATGGTTGACAGTAAAAGAATGAGAGAAGGAAATGAAGAATGAGTAATTGAGATAACCAGTAAAGTAGGAGACTCACAGTATAAAACGAAGTAAATAGAATATGGTATATATAGTGAGATTATAAGTGCATGAATGGTACAACAGTAGAAGGTCAATAGACGTATATATAAGTAATTAAGAAAAAATAAAAAATATTTGAAGATAAATTTTTAATGAGAGTAAAAATTCGTGTTGATAAATAGATAGATAAACATATCTCAAGAATCTTTAATTTTTACTTTCTAACAGATTGGATTGGTACAAAATAAAAAAAATAAAAAAACAAAATAAAAAGATATATATATATAATTTTTAATATATATATATATATATATATTAATAAATATAATTACTTTAATAGGAAAATATAAATATATAATATAATAATTTATTATTTAATATATATATATATAATTATAAAAATTTAGTAAATTATTATTTTAAATATCTCGTTATATATACATTATTCATCTAAATAATATAAATTTTCATTCTCACATTCATCATTAATTTATCAGTTTATTAATATAAGAGCGACAATATCAGTCCTGTAAAATATAAAAGTCATATCACATACCATAATAATAATAAGTATAATATTTACTTACGAAAGGCGATAATTCAACAAAATGCCTACTTACCCCAATATTCCTTTTGTACTCTCAGATTTGTAATTATAACTAATAAAATCTTGAGAATGCATTCACATTTAAAAACGAAAATGAATAGAGTAACTGAAACATATATATCAAATAAAACGATAATAAAGAGAGATTGGATACCCTTGTACTCGTTAATGTCATCCTTTTAATTCAACACTCGAATTCTTATTAGTTTTCTATTTCATGTGTTATTATGATTATTGTGCACTGCTATATATTACTAAATAAGAAAATCCGAAGAATATAATATTAGCATGGATTTATTAAAATAAGAAAGTTAGTAAGTAAAAGTAAGTAAACTGGGATTATAGAATAAATATATATCACTGTTCAAATTACAGTTTTCATCATTTTATCTTCAAAAACTCATTCTTTTTGGCTTTAGTGAGATGATTCAAGAGAGAAATCATTAAACACTATACAAGAGTAATAAAACGTTTATATATTTGTAGATAAGGATAATTTGCAACTAGCGGACATCCCCCGATAGAAAAGCAACACGACATATTTCTGAGAAATTTCATATCAATACAGATTGTGAGAAAAAACTTTGGAGGATAAGTATATCTGTTCGTCAAATTTCAATCACAGTCCTCTTTTCAATTTCACCACTAGTTTTACATTACAAATATTATGTAATATTTTATATTTCATTCATGATCAATTAAAAATAAATAAAATTGAATTAAAATATTTCTGTTATATTTATGTGACATGACAGTTGTATCCTGTGAGCATAATGATTGAATATATAATCATGCAACCAATTTATGAAACTATACGACAAAGATTAGACACTACGTATTATCATTCATATGATTTATAAATATCATAATATACTAATTTAATATATATATATATGTTTAAATAAAAATATTCTTCTCTTATATCCTACTCCTACTTACTTTTAGCTAAATAGGATATTATCGACTACTTTACAATTAAAACTTAAATAACTGAGGACGTGATATCATTTATAACGAATATGAATCAGAGAGAACCTTCTAGACGAATGAGAATCAAATTATTCAATAATTAACACAAATATAAATATTTAACTCAAAATAATTAAACACATTTTAAAAGAAATGTAGATTGAGTTGCTTATTTCTCATCAGTTTATTTATTTCTACATTAAATTATGGAATGTAGTTTTCATTTAACTTATTATTATTATTATTATTATATTAAGATTGATTTTTATTTAGTTTTTTATATATACAAATAGATAAATTTAAAAGTATATTATTGATCTATAGTTATGTTGCTACACTATGTTACAGTCATAAATTCTATTTACACTTAAAATAATAAATTAAATAATAGAGCAAAATCCCTTAAGGGCTTGAAAGGTTTATTTCGTTACATCATAAGATAAGACCCTCGATAAAATTCATTAAACCTAGCAATTAACTACCTTATCTTCGCAAATAAAACATTTGCCGTGAATCTAATATAGAAAATATAAAATAAAATATAGTTAAAATATACAATAAAAACGATAACAGAGACATAATCTGTCCAACGCCGGACTGACCGATCTTGATAGCAAAAATATTAAAAGAAAAATCTTTAACACGACGGGAAGCAATTCAAATTGCTCATATAATATCATCAATATATTAATAACCAAAAACAGTGTATAGCTTTAAAACTGCATTACCATAACGATTTACACACGATGATCAACGACAAATGCTTAAAATTTGATTGTAAACGCGTAATAAATTTCTGTATTTAGAAAAGGAAAATTTTCAGAGTTATCATTACAAAAATAGTCTGTAAGTATAAAAAATAATAACTATTCATTATAATGCAAGTTATGCACTCGATAATTATTCAGTAAAACTTAACGAGTATAGTATGTCTTTTAGATGAATCTATTGTTTGGATAGAGAGATAATGTGACAATTTGCAGTATCAAAATGATTATATTAAGAATTAAAATAATCAGTTATGTTATAATGAATAAGAAAAATTATTATTATACAAAATATAATGAACAACAATATTCATAATAATGCTTACAAATAAAAAGCTTTTAGCCATTAACGTAATCATTAACCCTCCGAGCAATGAAAATGCATTGAATTTTTATAACTGAGTCAATATGTAAGTGAGATAGGGAACAAATTATTAATTCATTTCTTTCAAAGTTTTATTTATAATATATTATAATATAATATGAAAGAGTGAAGTACTTACCACTTGAGACTGACTTAATAGCAGATAGGACATTGGCTGCATTATCTGTTAAAATCATATTTTATGAGGCAAAAAAAGAGTTCGATGCTCGTTCATTCACATTCGAGGCTATTCTAATATAAAATACTCACACTGAGTGCACAAATATGTACTATAGCACCTAACGTAAACTCCCACCAACTAAAATGTGATATTTAAATACCTTAATAGTAGATGTATAAATATATATAACATAAAGCACTTATATATCGATTATTATGCTACCCTAATATATTGTATGTAAAATATTATCTATAGTATGAATAGAAAGATACACCACTTAGTTATAATGATCTTCACAGAGCTTATATAATGACAATCGATTAACAAAAATATTCAAAACTTAGATTTATTTCACATCTCGAAATACTCCGTGGATTGTAATATATATTACGCTTATATTATTAAATAATATGGTTTCACAGCAATAACTTTATCATCTTTCAATTGAAGCTGAAGAACTCTATACATTACTAGTTATTAAATAAAATGTAGTCGATATGTACCCTATCTAAATATACAGGAAAATTTATTATATGCCTCTTTCATTTTAAAAATATATTTAACAGTAAAGGGTTGCACATATTAACAAAACATATCATTAAAAATTATCTATTATTTATTATATTTATATATATTATAAAAACTTATATATTTTAATAACCATAAATAAACAAATACATAAAATAAGCGTATAGAAATCTATAAGCCTAAGCTGAAAAAACTTTGAAATGCTAATTTTTAGAGTAGTAATAGGAAGAGTATATTAACTGAAAAACAGAATAGTATTGTAGTTATACTATAAAAAGATTGCATAATTTTGTCAAGAAGATAATATATTTCATGTTATTAAGTAGTAATTATAATGCTAATCACAACTAATAAGACTACAGCTGCTCAATGTAAGAGTCTGAGTCTCATTCATAGTCTAACAGATGTCTATTTACCACACCACAAACACCTTGCTTCAGAGAATAAATATAAGCTTGCAGAAAAGAACATTACAAACAATGATCTGATAATAGAACCTAAGTGCCATTCATAGCTTGTACACCACTCTCGCTCCACTTCTCATATTCAGCTTTATTAATAAAATCTCTGTTTAGCAGATTGTGAGAAAAAGGTGGAGCCGGCTGATACCGTAGAAATCAACTGATCGAAATACACGTATAAGCTGACACAAAGTACAAACATTAAGTTACCATAATCTAGCATGACTTTTACACGATATACTGCGTGATGGAACCTGTCTACTTGCACTATGACACATACAATCACCCATAGACACTTACAACCAAAAAAGTTATAAAATTGTGAACAAATAAAAATCACCAATTCAATCCTTTAACAAATACAATCCCCCCATCACTGCCTATTATGCACTTTTCTTCTTCCCAGATTTTCGTTTCACTAGAGTATCATTATAGTGACCACACTTATTATGCTATGCTTCCTGGTATTTCACAGAGCCTAGTGTTGTGCACGAGGTATTCAACCCTAGAAACAAAACAATCTCACGGAAACGAATGATTATAACAGTATACACAACCAATAGCATGAATCACCATATCACTCTATCCACTTAAAGACCAAGAGCATCACATCCTATAAAAAATATTAAAAAGGGCGTACTCAACTATAATATCACTTCTTCATATAATCAGCTTAATAGATTATAAATAGACTTAAATGCATTCCCTCTTTCATTGATGATACATACGCTATTCATTATCCACATTCATATATCTATGTCGACAAAGGTTATTTAGAATCATGAGTACTAGTTCAATTAGAACATGAAAATATAATGTAAGTATTAGTATAAATTATATTATCCTAATATAATTTCTTACACAAAACTTTATACGTAATATATTGACAATTATTAGAATAAATCAGAAGGATATTAATAGGGGCGATATTTACTATTATTATTAGACAAGTATTAACTATTATACCATAATGCAATGAAAGTACAGCTATTAGAATATATGGTAAGTAATAGATGTTTTTATACGATCCTACATGAGGAGTATCAGAAAATTCATTTAAATGAAGATCACAAGTTATAAACCTGATCATGCGAATAACTAGCTAGCTACACAGGGCATACTTGCCATGACTAGTTATGATATAATCGATCTTCTATTACAAAATATCGACATACTCCAATTGAGGACAATCCAATTCAGTAATTTATATTAAGAAAATAACTAAGTTAGTACATACATTATAAATCTATTTATTATTTTTGGAATGAAAATTGGCCTCTATATGTGTTATAATAAAATAATAAATCCAGACTTAGATATATTCTAGTTATCTAGTAATACAGTTATGAGTATATATTATGTAAAAAAATTTCTTATCCAATAATTGACTTTAAAATGTTATGATCAATAAACCAATGATTTTTATTATAAATGGATAATCGAGTACAAAAACTCAAGAAAGAAAGGCTTAATAGTGTTAGGTAGAATGTACTGTGGAAGTTAAAGATCATAATTATTATTAGAGTACTATTGTACAAGGACAAAATTAACAAAGTACCTTCTAACTATCACGTAGCCATTTCAGCTAAGTAAAGCAAGATGAGTTAATTAAAATAAATTAATAAAAGATCCATTAATTCTATCCTCAGATTTCGGAAATTAATTACTGATATATATAATTGTATTTAATACATACATACACAATTATAAAATGAATAGTATTTAAAATAATACGAAAAATAAAATGATTAAAAATATAGCTTTACACTGACCATACTAAAAAAATTATATATGTATCTGTATACTAAGGATACCACACATTATAGAACCAATTAATAAATACTATATAAGTTAAATCATATATAACTATTATATAAATAGTTCACTATGAACCACATAGGATATTATTAATGTATGAGCCTCACATAACATAGATCACGCAAATCCATTTTCCATAATCGAAGAGTCTTTTCTGTACATTGGTTAGTCTATGTTATTTATTAAAAAATAATCTTATGTAAATTTAATAATAGTTTTTATTGATTTATAAAAATAATTTTAATTTTTACAGATGAAAATTATCTGCCTTCCTTCATAGACATATATAATTATAAATATATATTTAAATAGAATAACAAGAATCGATTGGCCATTCCTAATAATATATATGTGTATAATAAAGATATAGAAAAATTATCACGCATAATCGATATTAGTTTACGTAATTTATATTAATGCTTATTCATTCTCCTATTCTTCCGCCGAAATTATCAAGTGAATATACTATTAATGGTGTAAATATAAAGATAACTATAATGTCTTTTATAATTATTTATGTTTTAAAAAAATATATTTTAATGTAAGTATCCTTTTTATTTCAAATTGATTCTATATATGAAACCATTAACTCAAATATGAGCTCAATTATATCTCAAATTTTATAAATGTATTGATATAATAATAGGATTTTATTTACGTTCCTGGAATACGAATCATAAAAGGCTCAAAGACCTCATGCTAACGCAAGACGAACCTAATATATATAACGTATCTGAGATGAATGAGTTGTGTAAAACGAAAGAATTATATTGATATAGATATCAATTATATAATATAACTTACATAGAAAGCAGCATTACTTAATGGTGTGCTGTATTGTGCGAATATCGAGCTCTTAACTAGATATAACAGTTAGATATCGAAACTAAACTGAGCGAAATTGTCCCAAATATCCAAAGTAACATTTATTTGATTCCTCTGTTCAATTTTCAATCTCTGGCACTGTCACTTATACATATGACAGTTAGATTAAGAATATATCTAATTTAGAATACAAGATATTAATGACATGCATTCACAACTTCTAAATGATTGTTATGTCAGAATAAGTAGGAGTATCCTTATATTATTTACCACAATTAATTAGAAATATTTGTATGATATTATTGACATTCAAGAATTAATATTTAATTGATGCTTTATTTTGTTATGCTGCATGATAAAACTATATAATCGATTTGTTTTCGATTATGATAACAATGCTTATCAACATCATATATGACAGTATAAGATGTATTGACTTCGCAATTGCCCGACCAGATTTATGTCCTTTCTTTTTCACAGATAATTAATTCATATGCAATTAGTCCGATAAGTACTCATCAATAATTAGACTCTAGCACATCGTTAATTACAATTCATTAGTATCACTACAATTGTATAATAACACGAAGCAAATGTTGCCTCCTTTATATCCAAGATAAAATATTAAAAACTTTGTCCTTACATCTTGATAGCTATTATATAGCATAGTATAATTTGGCATTTAAATGTTGCACTCAAATACTTATTTGATTATTTTAAAATTATAAACACTTATAATAATGAAAATAAAAACATATATTTGTATGTTATTACATATAATAATAATTAGTACTTAGCTTCTATCTCCTAAAATTAAAACTAAAACAAATTTATTATAATGATAGTGTATATGAGCATATTAAAAAATAATAAAATACGAAATATTAAAGGAATTTATATTCAAACACGAATATTAAAATTCCATCATGTGAGACCTCATACAAAATATACCGGCATATTTATAGTAACTATAGGGAATTTCATTATATAATAATAAATTTTATCTACAATTTAATATTTCAAAATAATGGGTAAAAAGAACTACATCTTCTTCATTAGATAAATAAACCAATGTATACCCAATGATATAGAATTTAAAATGTTATTAATTATCAATGAAAGAGAAAAATAAATGTATAGACTAATCAATACTAAAATTAAATAGGCCTATCAGTAGCAAGATTAGATATCTGTAGTAATATATTTTGTATAATATAATATAAATTTTCAAGTCATTGCAATAAGTAACATAGAATGATAATACAAGCATTAACGTATGTTCTACAATTTCATATTTATATCACAAAAACATATATAAAAGCAAAAAAAGATTATTCTCATCTTCTTATAAAAGTAAAGTAATATTAGTATTAATAAAATAATGCAATAAAATATATCAATTTTCAAAAAGAAAATTAAGTCAATATTTATATAAAATCATCCTTTCTAGACACAATTATAATAAGTCCCAGATATTGAGTTATAAAATAATTAAATTAATTTATTTGGTATGACAATGATTTTTATTTAAGAACCAATAGGTAAGAATCTAAATAGCTGCTAAATATATACTAAATATTACTACGATTATTATATATATAATTATTATTATATTATCACTATATTTTGCTTTAATTATTAAATAAAAACACTCAAATCACAAAGCTAACCAAAACATATCTCAAATCTTGCATGAAAACATTTTGGACTTCAAACTACATTAAATATAGGTACGTTATAGTATTGAAAGTGTATTTGGATATCATCATATATAAATAGCACACGATCAAATAACAGTCAAATAATACATCATAGAGTCTTTCATTTAATTTGCATAAAAAAAATAATTCTTTCAACTATATTCAATTATCCTAAATTTACAAATTACACACACAAGCTCAAATGGATTTTTTCAGACCATATAAGCATACTGGAAGTTTGATTTACACCTCTATTATTGGTTAGAATAAAGATATATATGATATAAAGAAAATGTATATATATATTTTATATAATAAATCATTGATATACTTGTATATTTTGAAAATAAACCGATTAATGTACTATGATTCGATTATGAGACGTCATATGATACCGAGAGCTAATTTTAAGATCCATCAACAATATCCCTGGTAATTCATTTTATATCAGAGTCTATCATCTTTCATGCGTTTCACAAACATTTATGGAATTGTAGATTTTCTGTATTCAGGCAATGCTAGAACTTTTGCTCTCGGTGGTAATGTTATAGAAAATTCTTTAATTTCAGATGAATTTTAGGAGCATATGAGAATCACCAACATTAAACATGTAAGACTCCTCTGTACGCACCGTGGATGGGTTCTGCATGGAAGAGAATGCTTCGTATCCTGAAGAATTGCATCTACCAAACAGTAGGTCGTTCTAAAAATAAAATTTTTGATATGATTTCTTTACTTTTCCTAGCATTCAAAATTCATAAACAACAGCTCAGAGTATGTTGGAGTCCCTCTGGATTAGTACTCTGTCTAACTCATTTTTAAAACTAATGGAAAGTCAAAATTAAATGAAAACAGATTAGGATCCGGATGACCCTTTGTGGGAAGGAGAACCTGCTTTCCATTAAACGCTTAAGATCATTTGCTATTTCTGCACAAACTCTCCAGAACACTTTTGCACCATTTGGTATGAAACATATCTTTTAAGTTTACGTGAGTAAGTTTGATTTCATATCAACCGATGGGTTAACGTTAAAGGTGGGTGATGTGGTTTATCAAACGCCACCCAAACTGCCATATTGGCGTTGGTAGAGTTATACAAGCCTATACATGGTGCAGACATGTGTAGCACCGTGATGATGCTAAAAAGGGGTTGAATAGCAATATAGCTCGATTACCCCAATCAATATAGTTGTAATCCAACGAAGTGTCTGTAACACATATGTGACAAAACAATAAACCCATAGAATAAATAAACATCTATAAAGATGAGGTGTGAGGAAAGTTCCTCAAAGACAAGCGGCTATTACCGCTCGTAGAAAACAAAAGATATTTTTAGTTTGTTATTAATTTAATTGACTCAATCTCTTGGCGTGTTTGGCGGCTGGACTTTCCTTTTTCATAAGAATGGCGGGTTTTCCCGAAGGCCCCCCGCGCCGGAATGTTGTAAAATTAGACTGTAGAAACACTTATCATTAATAAATAAATATTTCATATTTCAATCTTCATGTCTGTTCATCATTCATTATTCATCCATTAATATATAGCGACGAATATCAGCCCTGAAAAATCAACCACCTAAAAAATGTTTACTTCGAAAGGCGATTATTGTCAGAAAGAATTACTTTTTTATTACTTTGTTGTTATCTGGTTGCTATTGAATAATATTGTTGTGCACAACAGAACATTTGTTCTGATAGGTCGTTCATTTTTTTTATAATAATATAATTTTTATCCTTATTATGTGAGTTTGGGCCGCTTTCAAGAAGAAACAGGAAGAAAAGCGGATTTAAAAGAAGTGAAAACCAAAGACAAACGGTTAAGAAATATATCCGGTCTTTTATGCACTCGTTTCCATCCAAACTAAGGCATGTGATTAAGGACATGTTTATAAAACTAACGTCGAAGGAAGGAGATCACTACGACTTTCACCACCTAGAAAAGCAACAACTTCTTCTAATTCGACTCAATAAGATTGTCAGGAAGATATGTTCGTCTCAACATCTTTCATTATAGATTTCATACATTATTTATTCATTGCTAATTCTCATCACTAATACATTATTAACAAATATTATGATTTGGTTGCAGGCGTTGTATTCCTCGGGCATGGGTTAAATCATGGCACAAAACACTAATCTATTACGACAGACGTATAGCGCCTCTGATTTTAAACTATAAGACTATTGTTGTATTTGTATATATATGTTTAATAAAATGCTTCTTTCTCTTTTCCTCCACTAGTATCTTACGACGGCACTCTTCAATAAACTTAAACTGGGATCGGCTTTTAATCGAGAGACCTTAGATGAAATTCATCACATGTATTGTCATATGAAATAATTTTTACATATATATATATATTATATATATATAATATATATAGATTATATATAATAATATATATATATAGATGTTTATATATATATAGTATAACGTATGTATATATATATATATATTAGTATATATATATATATATATATTATACATAGTAGCATATTAATATACAATATTATTTTTAAGTTTGAATTACATATTATCTCGGTTGTATAAGTGTAGCCCACAATTAACACACTTTAAGACCTATCTGGCCAACAACCAATTTTTCTTCCCAAGGTGTTGGAATAAGTAAAGCGTTACCATAATATAATCATTAGTATTGGGTATATTATAGATATTATATTATAGTAATATAATGTATATAGTATATATATATATATTATATATCTATATAGTTTAATATATATATTATATAATATATTATATATCAGAGGCGGGGCTCCTATACTCGGTTGGCTGCTCGGTGTTTATCACGAGTTTAACATTATAAGAAACGATCGGATCTTTTAACAAATTTCATAATTTACGGTACAAATCTTTTGTTGCGAAAATTATGTCCAACACGAATGAAAATATAGCATAAGTAAAATACCATCCAACGATATGGTAAAGCTGACGCAAAGTGTTAAGACATCCATCGAGAAAATAAATAACGTTCTATTTCATCAATTAAAGAAGTGACAATCGTACTTTGCATTAAAATATCCATGAGATTTTTGTGTGTTAAATTTAGCCCTTATAAAATTAGTTTATATTATTTGCTTTGTATAATTCTTATCATTATATTGATCGTTGACAAAAGGCTGAGAATTTAAATTATTTTTAAGTAATAATAAGGGAGACTACTTTAAGTTTATTTTAAACGTAAATATATAGTACTAAGTATAGTACTATATATTAGTATGTACTAAACTAGTTACTATATATATATATGATATTATTAATATATATATATTATAGTATTATATATACTCAGAGCACTCTAGTAGTTTTTAACTTACTTCGGGTCTCTCTCTTCTCTCTCTGCGTACCTCTCGTCCTAAGTCTCTTCTCTCTCTATAGTATATGAGATATACTATAGTATAATATATAGTAATAGTATATTATTAATAATATATATTATATAATATATATATATGCGAATATATACTCATAATATATGACCATGATATCGATGTTATATAGTAAATTAATATTATTATTTAGGGAGGGCAGCCTTTGATTAGCGTAACTGATTTACAACTATTAATGCCTACATTAAAAGGAATCCATTTGTAGATTTCCAGCGTTATAATTTTACTTATGAATATTCTTAAATAAGCATGATTACTGCAAATAATGATAATAATAATAAAGTATTGTCAGTAGTTGCAAAGTTCTATCGAACATCTGGCACTATCATCACAGTTCATTGTAACTGGGTCTGAAATCGCTAAATCTGTGTCATTTTGTCAGTCTAGTTTCAAGAATACTTATATTATATATAGTATACTATCTATACTATATATTAGATCATAGTAATAGCGTATATACTAGAAGTTATATATAATATATATACTTAATAAATATATATATATCCATAACTATAATAAATATATATATTATATATATATTTATATATATATATATTATCTATTATATGTATATATATAGTAGTATACTGCAACAGTAGGGGGCTTCGAGCCGACGAGAACATAGGGGGAGTTTTCAATACCCGGTAAGGGAGGGGCGGAGGAACCCCCGCGAACACCCAAATACCAAAAGCGGGGTTCTGGAGACCTCCTCGGAGGGGGGGGGAATAGTCCTACCCTGTTGTGTTTCCCCGGAAGGCGAGAGACCTCGACTCCTGCATCTCTGCGGTCAACCCTTGGTACTCTTTAGTGTTTAAACCTATACCACCATTATTTAAAGGGCAACGTAAGGTAACGTTAATTAAAATAAGTTTAAAAATACTATTCTAACATTTTTTCACTTTATTTCTTACTCTCCCGATTTTTTTTTTCATTTTTAAAGTGTTTTTCTTTAAGTTACACCGATTCTAATAATGTATTCCTTTTCGCATTAATGTAGCCATTAATAGTTTAATATACACTCCACACGCTAATCGGAAGACGCGCACCATATATATATATATATAATATATATAAAGTTAGTATATATATATATATTACTATATTATAATATATGATATATAGTAGTGTAAATAAATATATAATATAAATATACACGTACATAGTATATATATATATAATAATATATATTAATATATATATATAACTATATGGATCTTAAAATAAACTTAAAGCAGTCTCTCTTATTTTACCTTAAAGGAGAATGGAATGTCTCTTGCCTGTGGTAACATCAAAATGTAACTAGGAATAAGCCAAGGAAAATATAACACAATTTTATAGGCTAAGCTTAACATACACCCAATCTCCGCTATTTAATTCTAGCACGAACAGCTCCACACTTTTTTAAATTGATTGAAAAATAACCATTATTGTAATCCTCTGCGATATTCTCATTCTTGTTTAAATTTTGCCACAATGTAATCTTCTAGATAGATTTATTATGCATAATTTTTCATTCATGCTTGACCAATTTTGGAATAAAAAAAATCCAATCGTAACATTACAATTTGTACGAAGTATATATAGTTTTTATAAATATAAACTCGGTCAGTGCTTAGAAAGAACAACAAAAATATAAAATTAGGTTGGGTCTAATTTATATAGTAATTATATATTAAATATATGTGTTGATTCATTCTTTTTTTTATAATATATAGTGATATATTATATATTAATATAATTATATACACACCTAGGGATATTTAATATATTAAAAAGTATCGTATACTATAATACTTACTCATATTATATATATATATAGTATAATATAGAATTATATAATATAATATATAAATATATATATATATAATCTATTTATATATATATTTATAGATATATATTATCTATATATATGGTATAATAGTATATATATATAATTAAATATACTAATTATAGCCTATATATATATATATAATTATACTAAATTATATAGATAGGAAGAGAGAGAGGGAGACAGGAGAAGAAGACGAGAGAGAGAGGAGAAAGAGGAAAGCTAGTAGAGCAAGCAGTAAAACAGGCTGTTGGTATCGCCAGGGCGCGCTGATATACAATGTATACTGATAAGCTTATATTACTAAAATAGTATATATATATCGCTATATATACTATTATAATTAATGAATATTATATATATATATACTAGTAATTTATAGGTAGTAATATTATATAGTAGTCAGTGGCGGGCTTTTGGGGGTAGGCAGCAGTGCAGCGCCTACTTGCCTTAGTGAACCCAAAAAATATTAAAACGTCAGCATATATATATATATATATATATATAGTATAATATATGCTATTATATAATACTATAATATAAATCATATAGTATAATAAAGTCTTAATGGAGGTCCGCGGTACCGCAATTGAAGACCCAGCTGTACGACGGAGCATTCGTAATCGATGCATTGATACTTCGCTACGGCATATGGTTCTCCGATTTCTTCAGTTCGCAAGCTAGTATTCGTGGCAGCGTATGTGCGGAGGACGTGCGATGAAAACACGCTGTATATAACTGCTCGGGCTTCCAGTCTCATCGTCGCTTTGTGCGTTCTTGCCCCGTAGCTGCACACTATCAGCGTTCATGCTAAGAGGTGAGTGCGTCCCCTATTGAACCCGCGTCTGATGTTATATATATATTAAATATAGCAATACTAATACTATTATAATATAATTATATTATATATATAATATTATATATATGTACTATATATATATAATACTATTAGTAGTATATATATATATGACGTTCCCGTTTGAAGGCTCCACTGATAAGCCGGCCGACTTAAATTCGCTCTGCGTCCATTTTTGTAATATTAGCGGGATTGGTGCAACTGTTATTTATCCTGATTCAATAAAATAGTTCTTTTCCTATATCGGCTAGGCAGATCCGATTGCCTGGACCGGACTCGAATTAGCAGTCATTTTTCGTTATTAAGAATGTCCCAATTTAAAAATTACATTAACAAGACATGAATAATGATTAATTAGCAATCTATATAATAATAAATGAATTAACTAATTAATAATTTTATATGCTTAACTTTGTATCATCTCTTATACCATATTTATTTAATTCATAATATATACATACTAGAATCTTGCAACTCATTTCTTTCGTTCCGACCAAGAGTCGCCCATAGCTCGGCCTCTGAGTCAGAACTAACCTTTACTGGCACTAGTCAGCTAATTTGCCCCTCGCACGACCAGTAGTTTTATTTCATGTTATTAATGAGAATGTGGGAATATTTTCTGCTTGGGAGTTGGAGTTAGTAATAAATAATAAGCTTTAAAATATTATTTACATGTTTAATTAATTAAACTCGATTTTGTGCGCTTTTTAATAAAAATTATAGCTCTTAAGTTTGTATAATACGGGGAATACTAGATTCCGTATCTCGAGTTTCAAGTTTCATAAAATCAATTAATTTTTTCCTTGCCAGTTGCAGTAGAATATATAATATATATATAATATATCATATATAGATATATTATATATATAATATACTATATTAGTATAATATCATAACGTAATAAACATTACTGTATATATAGCATCCTACTATAATATATTACTGTCATATATAATTATATATATAATATGTGTCGATATATATCTTATATATATGTATATATATATATATTATAGTAATATATATATAATTAGTAATCTTATATATATAATATATATTAATATATATAATAATCTGATATAATTATATAGATATAATTATATATTCTGTTTGATGATTGCTACTGCAAGCAATTGTGTGACACGGAGCCCGCCATACTGAATATATATAATATGATGATATATTATATATAATATAAGTATATATATATGCTCTATATGTATAGTATATATATATATATATATACTATATAAGTACAGTATATATATCAATTATATATATATTAATATATATATATATAATTATTACTATATAATAATAATATTTTTCTGTTTTACACATGGTCAGTTTTGAATTTTTTTTTGTTTTATTTTTTATATATTGCTAACTATACTGATCAACCAAACAATGATTTCATAGTGGTAACGGACATGATTTTAAAATATATAGGAACCAAAGTCTCTCTCTACGGATCCGTAACTTTAATAAAAATTTTTTTTTTTTTTTTAACCCTAAAGAAATACCAAAGGGTAAACCCCAAAAAGATGGCAGAAGTCGGGTCTCTCGGCCTTCGGGGTAACGACAGGGTACGGACTATTTCCCCCCCTCCTGGGGAGGGTCTCCGGAACCCTCTCTTTGTAATTTGGGTGTCGTGGGGGGTTCCTCCACCCTAGCGGGGTACTGGAAACGTCCCCCCCCTCTGTCCCCCGTGGCCTTGGCTCGGCCCCCCTAATTTTTTTATTTTTTTTTATATTTGTTTCTATTGTTTTTATTATATGATTTTTTTCCTCATATTCTTGTAATAAACTTTATACGCCTGATACCAAATATGTAATTGGGTTTTTCTGTAAGTGGCGTACATATTTCACATAGTGTAGTTAACCTAACAATTCCTTATTGAATTAGCATTTTGTATTTTTTTTACATTTTTTGTATTAAGCTTTATACGCTGATTCCAAATAATGTAATTGGTTTTTTCTGTAAGTGTCGTAACATTTTCGAGATATTCCATTTTTAAACAATACTATAACAAAAATGTGATTTTTAAAATTATTTTAAAAATATCTATGCGACCTAATTTTAATTCGTTGATCGTTAACTAATGAAATCTTCTTGTGTTATAGGATTATATCAATATTTTAAAAAAAACAAAAAAATTCAAAAATGATGACCATTGTGTAAAAACAGAAAAGGGCCATACTATCTTAGTATAGTCTATATAATACGTATGTATAATATATCTATATAGCAGTAATATACCTATAATAATATACTATAGCGTATATCTATATTAATTATATATATATAATATATATGATATATTTATATATATTATTATTAGTATATATATGATACTAGCATTATTTTGGTTGTAAATCGTTTAATTATTGCGAAAAAATTCAGTGAATGATATTCCTTGCATGAATATACACTATAATATGTGTCATAAACTTTATCACCCCGGAGAAACGCCTCGTTTCCAAAGATAGAAGCTGTGGTGAACGTATTATGTTGGGACATAAATCTGATATATTCCACATAGCAGTCCCGTGCCCCATCTCAACCTTTAATAATAAGAACACAAAATATACGTAGAAAGATTACCTACCTGTTATAATTTACTAGTTAAGTATCTCGCTTCTTTATACATATACAGTCGTGTGCGTCAAGTTCCTGTGTTCAAAGTGTTGCTCATATTTCACAAATTGAATTACACAACATACTAAAATGGTGCGATTTATGCATTTTGTTTTACGGTCATACGAGATCGCGTAGTACTCTTAGCAGTCCATACGTGGCGTCCTTATGAAGAATGTACCCTAATCCGTGTCATTTCGCAATCAATTACTATGTTTGCACGTCTCCATCAAGGTCTTAGAGAAACAGGAAGTTTTAAAAAACTTACTAAATTTGGAAATGGGACCTCGCACAGTATCAACTCTAGATGTCGAAGAAACAGGTTCTCCAAGAACTTGAAGACAGTCCTACAAGACGTACGCGTGAGAAAGATTGCTGCAAAACTACATGTAAGTCACACACACGTGCGTGAATTCGCCGAACGCTACTAAAACGTCGATACGTTCGCGTTGTTTTGCCATTTGTTTTACATGCCTGCGAAGTTGCGAACGTACCTCTACCACACGTTTGGTCTATGCTTAACGAACTCGGCTTTCAGCACGAAGTTCGGAGTGGATAGAAATAGAAACTTTGTGCTCTTTTTTTTTGTGGGATATTTTTTATAACATAAAAAGAACAAAATTCGTATACTTGTATAATGAAGCTTTCACGATGTAACTTTTACATTATATGTATATATTAGTAATAGCTATACATAATATACTTATCTATATAGCTATATTACTCATATATATTATATAATATATATACTATAGTATATATTAATATTATAGAGGTTATAACTATAAATTATAATATATAATATATGTACTAGACACAATATATTTAACCAACCTACTATCATATATATATATATATATATATTATAAGAGAGAGAGACAGAGAGAAGCCGAAAGAGAAGCAACAGAGCGGTCGTAACCATAATGACTATATATATATTTATATATACTGAATATATATATATATCTATATATATATACTCTATATGTATATATATATTATATAGTAGTATATTATTAATATAAGTATATATCATTATATAGCATATACTTTTTTATAATAGGGTATTAAGTATTACTATATCCTATATCTGATATTATATACAGTAGTAATAGACTCCCTGCAGTACACTGGCCCACCGACTTTTCGATATGAAGGAAATACACGATAATTTGTTCAATAACCTTGGAATAAAGCTATATCTTGTGATTAAGGGAGGAACGGGTAAAATTTCCAAGTCTGGTGGGTATGTATATAGAGCGGGTACCGTCCGGATGGGTGGCGCGCGATATTTGGTTTACGCTCTGTTCGGGATTGAGCAGACCCGAAATTTAAGCCTAACGACGAGCTTATGGTTCGACGCCGTGATGACGTAATCTTTCGTCGCATATACGAGATTACGTCATCACGCGAGAGCGCGCGCGCACATAGCAAGTACTATACCATTTATTATTATTATTATTGAAGATTGAAAGAAGTGATCCCCGTAGGGGATCACTTCTGAGTTGTTTTTTAAACCCTTCGGCTTGCTTCATTGACTCCGAGTCCGCAACCACCTGGCATCCGCACCGCACCGCATGCACCGTCCCTCTGGCTCCCGACCTATACCTTAGTATAAGATTATGAGTTAACGTATCGTGATAAAATTTGGGGGGGTGGTTAGATGATAACGTACCGCCATTCGTAAATTACGAAGTTACGTCCACTGGGGTCCCTGAAGGGGGCCTCCGTCCCCCTAAAAAATTATATTGATCGTATAAAGCTGAAATTTGGTGAGAGATTCAGAGTGTAATTTCTAGAAAGAGTTGCTATAGGAATCTGAGGAGTTGGCTCCGGCACTGGGTGGGCTGGAGCCACAGCGGTGGCTTAGTTAATAAACATGTCGTATAACAACAAATATTGGTGTGCTTATACGTGTCTATACGAGTTGTGTAGATTTTCGAAATAATCGGTTTCAACACCATCAAGAAAAGATAAAAATAAAAATAAATAAATAATAAATAAATAGATATATAAAATTTCTTACACTTTTTATGTTTGTAACTTAATTAAAATTGTTACGTTTTTACATACTCTACAGCAGTAAATAAGTAAATCAAACACCATCATCTACCTTCACTCCACCCTCCTGTCCAGTTTGTGATCTATTGATCTATTGATTAAGGTCATATTTTTTAACTAAATTCGGTAACGTTTTACTCATACCCTAAAAGCAGTTCATCAAATAATATCAAACCACTTCCACCTCCCTCCTGACACTGCTATGATCTATTGATCTATGAGTTAAGGTCAACTTTTTATCTCAAAATTGTGAACGTTTTACATACCTAAAAGCTAGTAATCACTAAACTCAAAACACTATCCACACCATGCCATGGCCACCTCTGGCCATCTCGCTTGGATTATTGATCTTAGTCGAGGGGTACCAGGCTTCAGCCGCTTCGGGCTGATACCGCGAAGCGCGCAACAGCCATTCTGGGGTGATCCCCGCCTCGCTGGATTCACACCGCTTTTCAAGGGCGATCCCCCTGGTTTTTTCTCTCGAAGGTAATGTGTTGCTTTAGATTATTCGTTATTCCCACCGAAAACTGTTTATTCGTTAGTTAAGTACGTTATGTTAAATATTCTTATACTTATTTTGTTAACTTAGGCCCAAAGCCCGCTTAGAGAAATGATGAGTTTTGTTAGATATTAACTGTGTTAACTGAACGATGATGTGTTAGAAAACGGTGCGTAGCCTTAGGTTAGAGTTTTTGTTGAATTAATGTTTACGGTTTTGCCATAGACTCTTTGCTTAATGTCTACGTTTATTCCCTAGGTCAAATTGATGTTATGACGCTCACGGGAAACGAGTGGATACTTTGATGAAGATGAGTGTCAAGTTAATAGTTTCAAAGGTATTGTGGCACTCTTTCGAATAGAAGTGGTCACTTTGGTTGAGGGATTTTGTTAGAATAATAGGGCTTTACCTGTTGCTAATTTGCTCGAAAAGTGGGAACATATCGAGTATTTGGTTGACCTGTTAGCTACTTTACCTTGTAGGGACTTTTTTCAGGATGTTAGCCTGATTATTCAATACGCCGAGGTTGTGTTTAGGCTATCTCGCTCTGTACATTGTATTCCTAGTCGCGGTTATGATTTGTTAGCGTTATTGATGCGAATAAACTTTCTGTTGGTTTAAGGTTATTGGCGTAGGTTAGTTAAATATAAAGAATTATTTTTTATGTTTTATGTTTTGTCCAATGATACTAGGAAATATGAAATCTGAATCAATGTTCAATCAGATTCACAGGCGGGTGGGAGCGCGGTAGGACTGCAGGGTGGCGTTGGTTTGATTTACTGAATTACTGATTTACTGCTGTAGAATCAATTACTTTAATCAGCTTTACTGTGATATTTTACTCAAAGAATTTATTTTTAATGGTTATGTGTAGGATAAAATTTTGTTATTTTTTTTGTTGTTTTGGTTAAAACTATTGTTATGTTTGCGATTATTCGCTGGGGAATATATGATATTTAGACGTGGTATGATGAAGTTTTTTGTAAATGTTACGAAGGTTGATGTTTAAAACATTTTGTTTACGTAGCATTATATCTTTGTAGTATGATGATTAGACAGGTAAATGCTAAACTTTTGTTAAATTTACGATGTTCAAAGTCTGAAATTAAATTGATATGTGAGAGATATGCATAAAAAAAGTGTGAAATAGGTTTACGTTTTTGGACGAAGTGTAATGTACTTTACTGTTGTTAAGGGCCGAAGTTTGTTTAATGCTAATAGTTTATTCATGCTTAAGTTGATAGAATAGGATTCGTCGTTGTACATTTATTATTTCTTAGTCTATATGATGGCTATGTTGCTTTTATTAAATATGAAGCACCTTGTTTATGCTTCAACATAATATATCGATACTGTTAGTGAAATATTAAGATATCTCCATTTAGTGCTATGTTCTATACCGAAATGATACTCTAAATGGCTACGTAAACATCAGTTGTTGATGTAAAAGATTCAAATGCATAAATGTTAGATGGAACTATGCCATGATAAGTGGTGAAATAGTAGTAAACGCTTTTGTAAGTAGGATAGCTGTTTAACTGAGTTCAAGATATGGCACTTTTGTAAATGTTAAGTTGTTTTATTTCTAGCGTAAGGTGTGTTAGATTTTTGTTATTGTACCATTAATAATATACTTAGTTCTGGTAATGCTATTGTTTAGCTTTTAAATGTGAAAACATGTTTACGATTGCTCATATTCGTTGGTTTAGTGAATTAAAAATATTTTGCATACTAATGTTATTCTGGTTGTTGTGGTTGTTGTTGTCTAACGAAAATATATACCATCCTTTTGAAACTGATATGGTTCGTTTCGTGAGCATTGTAATTGCTTGTTTACTTTCTTTCTGGGATTGGTTGAAGAAAGAATCTCGTTACTTTTTAGAGCTGTTTATACATCCGAATTTCGTCAGTAAGAAATTTTTTCTCTGTGTTGGTATGATGACCTCTCGTTCTGCTCCTACGAATGTTCCTCTTTACGAAGAATCCTTCGTAATAGACCAAGCGATGTGTCAGATTACTTTTGTTTTCGTAAGATGGATAAGCAATATATTACTTGTATTTCAATTGGGGAGGTGAAGGTAATAGACCTTTAATCATGTCTGTTGAATTCCTCAAGATTATCGACAGCGTTGAAGCTTGGGTAAAGAATGAGTATGATTCCATCTGAGAACATCATCTCTACTGAAATCTGGAGAGGTGGGTTTGAGGCTTTTGTTGTGAGAGGCTATAATAGAATAGATGTTGAAATAAGTTTCGTTCTGATAATGTTAAAAGTATTGGATGTACGCAACTATCTGCGAACCAATGTGCTGTCACATTCATTCGGTACGTGTATAGGTTATATAGATTCAGGTCTTCTGAAAATATAACGCTTTGTTTGATATGAACAACGACTTCAAGTCTCATCTTAAAGATGTTGACATACTCGAGAAGGGACTTAAGTTCTATATAGCTCATGGGTGTAATCTACGATAATATTACAACTGAACCATGGTGGTTTCGGTATACATGCAGTAAGTATACAGAACTGCCTTTAATAACTATCACGCCAGGATACGTTCCTTCGTCTTCTTGGCGTGGAGCGAGTGAGTGTGTGAACGAAAATATGCAGAAAAATGGGGTTTATTGCCGCTGGTTGTATTTATGCTTATACATCCTTTCCGATGGAGTTGAATCTCTGGAGAAACATATAGAACTTGCTCAAATTTGTTTTCAGCAGAATCCTATGTCGCCCAGATAGATGGATTATTATATTTTATAAATAAAAACTTATATGTTTGAATGTATTTATTTATGAATAGTTTTTTTATTGAAAATTATATGAGTATAAAGACCACCTGAAAACCTTGTTTTACTGTCCCCCTTATGTACGCTTTATTGTTTAAGATGTTGGGTTTGGCTGTTTATCGTGCAACCGTTGTGTATGTTAAGTATGTTTAATGTTCCATTATTTTTGGGTAAACAGAGAAGAAAAACTTTACTTTGTTTTGTACTTATCCATTAGGTATCTATGCCTGTTAAGTTCGGTTATGGCCGCTAAAATTTTTTGTTAATATTAACCAATGTTTAAGGTAAAATTTAACATTGTTATGTACGAGACATAGTTGACAAACCGTGTGGAATAAGTCTACGTTTTTTTTGGATGTTATGTTAGGTACTTTTCTGTTGTTAAGTGCGAAACTTTGTTATGTTAGACAGTTTTATTTGCTTAAGGTTTGATAAAAATCACAAATCACAGAGATTATTTTCTTATGTTTCAGTTCTCCTAACATCGCAAAGCCCTTTCACACCATATTATGTAGGAGTTCATACTCATTGGGTCCCTGGTATGATAATTACACACGGTTCATGAGTAATTTTTGTTAAATATTTCAGTCTTAATGTAAATTTACATTGTTATGTTAGAAAAAGTGTGAATAAGTTAAGTTTTTGAAGTTATGCTGTGTTAGTTACTTTCTGTTTGTTAAGAGGGTGACTTTGTTACCGTTGATGTTTATTCCTGTTTTGATGTGTTAGGTTTTGTGTTGGGGGTTATATTCATAGTTTCAGATGATGCTAAGAAGCTTTATTAATGTGGATGTTCCATCGTGTATGTAAGAGTTAACCGATGGAGATATGCTTGAAAAGTAAGAACTATGGTTAACGTTTTTGTTGTGCCATGTGTAGTGTACTTTGAGGTGTGTTGAAGTGTGGACACCTTTGGTTAATGTTAACTAGTTTAGTTTCATTGTGTAAAGTTGTGTAGGTTTGTCTTTGATACATTATTCTCTTAGTTCATAGTTGACAGCATAGTTTGTCTTTTTTGAGTGGAAACCTTATTATGTTGAGACAAGTATTCGTTGATAAGTATGATAGTTAACCAATGTTGTGATAAATTTTGTTAAATATTACCTATGTTGATGGTAAAATTAATCATGTTATGATTACTTGGCGATATGCTGGTGGAATAAAGTGTGAATAGGGATACGTTCGTCTTTGTGTGCTATGTTAGTTACTTTACTGTTGTTAAGTGTAGAACTTGGTTAACGATTACAGTTTATTCCTGTTTAAGATTGTGGGTTTGTCATTGTGTTTATATTCTTAGTTTAGATGAATGCTAAGTAATCTTTATTAATGTGAAACTTTGTTACGTTTTGACATATATTGAATGATCTTTTGTAATACAGAACTTTGATTTTTTGCTAATACCTATGCAAATAGATATCTCAATAATGTGACTCTGAATCAATAGATCAATTAGATCAATAGATCAGGATGGACAGGAGGGTTAGGAGGGAGGTTGATAGTGGTTTGATTTAGTGATTTACTTCTTTAGGGTATGTAAAAACGTTACAATTTAGTAAAAATTTGACCATTAATCAATAGAGTGTAATAGATATTAGAATGGTCACGGAGGCGAGGTTGGATGTGTTTGATTTGTGATTCACTGCTTTTAAGGGTATGCAAAACGTTAACACATTTTAGAGTAAAAATTGTGAGCCTTAACTCAATAGATCATGATCACATTGATGGTCGTGCAGCAGAGATGGTGGTTGGATAGTGGAACAGATTTAAGGTAATTAATGGCTACTGATAGGTAGAACATTGAAAATTTTAGTAAACCTATTTTCTTGATTATTAGATTACTATAGATCACAGATGGTCAGCAGGGTGGTTGGATAGTGGTTTGGTTTAGTGATTTACTGCTTTAGCGTATGTAAAAGTTCAAATGTTACTCAAAAAGTGACCTTAATCAATAGATCAATAGATCACAACTGGACAGGAGGGTGACAGGAAGGTAAGATGGCAGTGGTGTTTGATTTACTGATTTAACTGCTTAGGGTATGTAAAAATAAACGTCGATGAATAAACATAAAAAGCGATTAAGAAATTTTATTAATTTATTTCATATATTTTTTTTTTATTTATTTTTATTTATTTATTTATTTATTTTTTTTTTTATTTTATCTTTTCTTGATGGGTTCTGAAACATTATTTTCGAAATGTACCGACTCCTATAACATATATAGCACACCAAATATTGTTGGTTTATATCTGAATGTTTATTAACTAGCACCGCTTGGCTCCAGCACCGGTGCCGGAGCCCACTCCTGAAAGTCCAAGGCGTAAGCTTTGGTAGAAGACGCTGAATCCTCTTTCAACAAATCTGCTAGGTCATCCGTTTTCACAGCGGAACTATCCTGTTTTTGTCTAGTGGGGATTGAGGTCCCATTTCGGGGGGACCAATGGGGACGTTAACGTTCCCCCCGAGCTTCTAACCGAGAATGGAGGGTGTTTTCATCTAACCACCCTCAATTTTATCACGCACTCACGTTGTAACTCTAACTTATATAGGATATATGTGTGCGGGGCCGAGGGCGGTGGCGGGCCCGGGTGCCGAGTGCGAGTGCGATGTGCGGTGGCGGTGCGGGGGCGGTTGCATAAGGTGCGGACATCGGAGTCAATGAAGGGCGAGGCGTCAGAAGGGTTTTAAAAAAACAACTCAGAAGTGATCCCCTCACTTCCTCGACGACTCTCTTTCGCCCGTAATAATAATAATAATAATAATCATGGGTTTTATAATAATGTGTATGTGCGCGCGCGCTCTCGTTCTGTGTGGATGACGCTAACCTCGATCGCTGCGACGAGATTACGTGTCTATCTACGTCACTACGAACCTATACTCGGTTTAGGCTTAATTTCGTGTCGCTTCAGAATCCCGAAAAAGAGGTAAAACCAAATTCGGCGTCCACCCTCGGGGTGACCCCCCTCTATTACATCACACCGACTTGAAATTTACACTGTTTC
>JABUQX010006633.1:65000-70059 GCA_015478945.1 Trachelipus rathkii | reverse complement strand
AGAAGAGATCTTAACTATACCACGTTTCTAACAAAACATCACCAGTTAACACAGTATTATCTTACAAAACTTATATTTTCTACAGAATCAGTGTTAATTTTACATTGCATAGTATGTTTTACAAAAGTAGCAGAAATTAAACAGTAGCTAACTATCTAACCTATACAATGGGCGAATAACCTACATAGAAACTAACATTTGGAACAGCATAGATTAACATTTTTAGCCTATGATAAGTTCTAAGACATCAAACATCATTACACAGCAAACTCACTCATCCTGCTTTTTCAATCACTTACCATGCATTTTTATTAAAGAACTTATTTTATGTTATGTTCTGGATAAATTTTATGTTTGTTATAATTCGTTGAATTATGATATTTAGGAAGGTTATGATATCAATTTTTGCTAAATATTGCTATGTGTAATGAAAAAACGTTGTTTAGTTATCGCATTATGTTGTTGGCTTGATGATAATTGAAGGTTATGATAATTTTGTTAAATATTACTATAGTTAATGTAAAATAAACATTGATATGTTAGAGATATCTTTGACAAGTGTGGATAAGTTACGTTTTTGTATGCTATGTTAGTTCTTTACTGTTATTAATATGGAACTTTTGTTAATTTAGCAGTTTATGTCGTACAGTGTTTACGATATTTTGTCGTTGTGATTATATTCTTAGTCAGATGATGCTATGTAAGACTTTTTTTAATATAGAAACTTTGTTAAGTAGCATATATTCGGTTGAATTCAGTATGATATTGAACAATGTTATGTAAATTTTTGTTAAACTATTACGTGTTAATGTAAAACTACATTGATAATGTTAGAAATGTGCTTAGACAAAGTGTTAAATAGGCTGGTCATTTTGCTATGCTATTTTAGTGACTTTATCTGTTTTAAGATTGCTAGGAAATTTGTTAAGTTAACGTTTATTTGTGCTTAAGGTTGTGTTAGGTTTTGTACGTTGTACTTACTATCTTAGTTTCAGGTTGATGTTGCTTTTATTAATGGAAAACTTGTTACGTTTGGCATAATATTCGTTTAGTTGTATAAAACTTGATTTTTATTTTATTCTTATATCCAAATGAATATCAATGTGACATTGAAACGAATAGATAATAGCATAAGTAGATATAAGATGGGGAAGGAGGGTACTAGGGAGGGTGTGTTTGATTTAACTGATTTACTGCTTTAGGGTAGTAAACATAACAATTTAGTAAAATAATTATAACTTGTAATCAATGATCATGGTTTGGTATGGAGGGTGCAGGGAAGGAGTTTATATGATTTTACTGATTTAACTGTTTTTATGTATGTAATAACAATAATCAATTTTAGTAAAAAATAATGATTTGGATCAATAGATCAATAGATCAATAGATTAATATATATGAAGGGTGGGGAGGGTATTGTGGTGGTTTGGATGTTACTGATTTACTGCTTTTAGAGTGTGTAAAAACTCAAATTTTTTTAAGTTCACGACTTAAAAGCATAAAAATTTTAGTACAAATTATATTTTTTAAACAAATAATTAAAAAAAAATAAACAAATAATAATAATTTAAATAAATTAAAAAATTGTAATTAAGAAACAAAAAATGATGTAAATGAAACACAAAGTAAATAACAAAACGGATGCTTACTAACTCGGCACCGCACCGGTCCATAACTCGGTGCCAGCTATGAATATTTGATTCCGAACATGAGAACGTCTCCTCCAATCCTTCCTCCTCCTCCTTCTCCTTCTCTTCTCATCTTGTGTTTTGCGTTCAGTGCATTTCTTTTGGGGATCCAACCTTCGAGAGGAATTGCACCGACACTCTTTTATGACTTAACAACCATCATATTCGAGGTTCTAACGACTTAATAAACATTATATTTTGATACCGATATTGTACTAAACGAATATTTGTCATCAAGCAGCACGCGGCTCAGCAACGCGGTGCCGTTGTTCACTCAACTTCCTCTGCTCCGACTCTTCTCACTCTTTCTATTCTTTGACTCGAACTCCGACTCTGAACATCTTTCTTCACTTCTCTTATGACTTTTTCTCCATTTTTCGGGACCCCTCCGTTGGGGGTCCCAGACACCTTTTACGTTACTATAATATCATATTCGAGATTAACGTGTTTGATAACTATTTATATAAAGACACCAAATGTATTGTTATAGTCAAAAAATATTTACTAACTCGGCATCTGCATTCGTTAGAGTCTATGCACGTGGTGTCTGTACCTGGATGCATATGCTGATTCGAATCTTACTTAATCATCTCCATCTTAACATTCTTCAATAATTTTACCTTCCACGGTCATTTCAATTTTAGGGGGACAGGCCCTCTACGGGGCGCAGGGATACGTAAGCTCTTCTTACGAATAGGTTCGTCTCCACATGCACAGTCTCCAAATTTTAGACCCGACACGATAAAGCCTAACCCTGATAATATATATATATACTACTATATATATATATATAATATATATATATATATATATATATATATATATATATATATATATAATATATATCTTATATATATATTATTATATAATATATATATATATATTGATATATATATATAATATATAATAAATATATATATATATATATATATATACTATATATTATATATTATTATATATATATATAATATAATATATATATATATATATATATATTATATATATATATATTTTTATAATATATATATATAATATTAATGTATATATATATATATATATATTATATTATAATATATATATATATATAATATATAATATAATATATATAAATATATATTATTTATATAATATACTAATCATTATATATATATATATATATATATAGTATATATATTATATATATATATATAATTATAATATATATATCATATAATATAATAATAATAATAATAATAGATAATAATAATAATCAATAAATATCTAATAATAATAATAAAATAATACATATTAATAATAATAATATAGAATTAAGAAGTAAATAACAAAACCATACGCAGTCGAGGACGAACACGCTCCGCTGGCGTAGGTTCAATCCACAAAAGAGAAAGGGATTTCCAACTGAACGCTGCGTAGCGCAGAGCTACTCTAAAGGCAAACCCCCATTTAGGGTTGTCCTACGGACACGAAAACCTGTACATACGAGAATTAACTCAAATAACATTTAAACTCGAAAATTTCAAATCGATACACATAAATCTAAACACAGCAAAAACGAGTTCACAAACTGTCCCCTACTATATATACTATTATATATATATTATATATATAATATATATTAGTATATATATATATATTATAATATATATATATATATATATATATATATTTATATATATATTATATATATATATATATATATAAGATATATATATTATACTAATATTTATATATATATATATATATATATATATATATATATTTAATATATATATATATATATATATATATTATATATATATATATATATATATTATATATTAATAATATATATATTATATATATTTAGTGATAAGTTAAAAGCTCGATTCCGCATGCCGCGGAGCATTCCGCACATTATTTAAGATCCGCATGCCGATCCGCATCGCCGCTTTCCCTCGGATGTTGGCGCGGATATTTATGTCGAGATTTGATAGAAAGAATTTTTATAATAAAAATAATCTAAATCCAACTTTATAAAATGAAAGACTCGACTCAACTGTGTAATCATGACTCATGATCTCACATCATTAAGTTCATAATAATTTTAGTCAACAGAGTCACATGAGGTTAGGAGATACAAAAAATCAGCGCCTGTACAACTTCTGTCTCCGATGTATACCATTAATCTCAAACGCTAAGAAGCATTTTGAACCATCTTCAATGATAGTAAAACGAAAAAGAAATGAAAATATAAAAAAGCTAGAGCTAGAAAAGCTTGGTTTCTGTGGAATTAATAACCTTCATGACGATTTCACTTACTTAGATCCTGTTATAAAGGCTAGTTTTTTTGTAACAATATTAAAAGTTAAATCGTCAACTTGTGTTGCAGAGGAATACTTCAATCCGAACAGTCTATAATTCGCCACCATTAAAAGGAAAAACAAAATCTACAGAACCAACATGTTTACATGTTAGATCAATAACAAATTCACTGGAAGAATTTCTACAGGCAGTAGTGATGAAGAAACACGCGCATTACCGAAAGATGTAGTGCAAATGATGAAAACTATCACCAAGAAAATCGACTAGATACAAATGATAATCCTATCAGTTATTGGAAAGTTAAGCAAAATGTTTTACCCATGCTTAATGTAACTTGAAAGGAAATAAACTTGGACCTGTCCTCATGCAACTAGTGCTCCAATGAGATAGTAGATTATTATGCAATGCTGGCTATATATGATGAAAGAGAACAGACATCTCAGCAGAGATATGTAGAAAAAAATTGATGATTTCTCAATGCAAAAGAAACCTTATCTATATTTGAATTTCAATTACATAGTACGCAAAAGTATAATAATTCATTGTAAAACATAATTTTCATTAAGTCGGAAGTTTGGGGAAGGGTTTAGGGGTGCAATTTGAGTTGGGTCCATCCGTACCTGTAAGATATTATATTAATATATTGTGCTGAACCGATTATATTACTACTATATATTAATATATAAGATAATAATAATAATATATATATATATATATCATAATAATATAATATATATATATAATACCTACTATAGTATAATATATATAATATAATATCAATAATATTATTATATATAATATAATAATATATATATATATAATAATGGTATATAATATATATATAGTATATACTATATATATTATATATTTATATATATATAATATATATAAATAATTATATAACTATATATATATATAATCTTATAATAATATTATATATAATTATTAATAATATATCAGGCGGTTTTAAACAAGAGGAGAGCAGGAAAAGGCTCGGAGCCTCCTAAAAAATTTACATAATAAAGTAAATAAAAGCACCTTTGTTAAGAATAAATAATTCAATTACTAAA